>CANTFL010000448.1:0-93464 GCA_947650285.1 Hyaloperonospora brassicae | reverse complement strand
TCATGATTCGTACTGGTTCTTTTCGTCGACAGACGTTCAAAAAAGAGATACATTGATCCGATGATCGGACTTAAATACCGTGCCATGTTTTACGGACGTGTTGAGACAAGAAGACCTTTCCCTGCTCAATTGCCGGATATGTTTCATTGAAAAGTCGAGAGGATAATATTCGAACAGCGTAAGGATCGAAATAATAAGGGATTAAACGCCGAACCTGACCAATAATAAGTAAAAGAATCGCAACGATCTCGAGAACGATAGAGCAAGCGATCATACTGATTCTGAGATACAATGTTATAAACGGGTGAAGGTTGTTCTGCATGTAGATATAATAGCAGCTGGTCAGGTAATATCTTAATAATCTTATGAAGTCTCATATATATATATATATATATATTTTTCTGTATGGACACCAGTGTAGTGAGCAACAGTTCCTCGGGGAGACTCATTAGTGTACTAGTTTTTAGAGCCGTCAGAAAAGGGCTCAAATTGACAGTAACAGCATATACGACACACTCATAGCGTAAAATTTGTGGTCTTCCTTTGCGATATAAACGAATATGCGTTGCCTAGGAGATGCAGCAATATAAGTAGGGAATTGTAAGCAGCACTTGTTTAAAGCGTTGGATCTCACTTAGCTGACGGACGGTCGCTACCCACTTGTGTAAGTAATATTGGTCTTGGGGCAGTATACTCAGAGGCGCAGTGCCTTTTGTTTTGACGACGATTATATCCTGGAGAGCGGGTACGCTCTCAGTTCACGTAAGAAACGTCCGTTATTATAAACCTCTACTTTCCTGTCGTCCCTCAGATAGGTAGATGAAAGAGCTATATATGTCCCTGTCTACACCTCAACCTTCCTCGTCCGTCACTGAACTCGCTTGATCTATTTATCGCACGTAAAGGCGGTATAGGTGGGAATTGACAATAACATCCGAAAATCCCTGGATAAACTTAGTAATTTATGTGTGCTTATTATCTAAGGAAGTATTCTTCCGAATCAAGAGAGGTATCAAATGTGCTGCGCGTAAGAATGCACATCTACTTTATCGACCTGAGTTTTAAAACCTTATCAAGAGCCCTATCGTCGGCGTGTAACGGCCCAATTTTCTGTCTAAATCGGCTCTCAAATTTTTTTTAACACCCGAATGCATTCGGTCAAGAATCTCGATCCCAACGGTCTCCAAGCCTTGGATCCTCTAGCCATATCTGGACTGGACGAACTAAACTTGCATCGTGTCGTCAATGATGCGACGAGCCTTTATAACATTGTGCAACTCGACAAACCACCTCCATAAGAGTCTACCTCGACTCTTCTGTACAAAATTTATCCATCGGTTAGATGAAAAGCGAAGCGTGTGCGTTGACCCGCCCACAGCAGCAATAAATCGCTGCTGTTTCAACAGATGTGTCGGTTTTAGTTGAAATCTCCTAACGATATGCTTGTTATTTGCCTTGCTAGCGCAGCAGGGCTACTTTATCCCTTTCTCAAACTATCTAAATCTGGGTGATCATGTTAATCATGGCTAGTTGTTGGTCTCGGGCAAGATACAGTAACATGCCACGGGTGGCGATGTCACATATAAAAAAATAAATGTATATTTATCTTAAAACGCTCAAATGTAACAAGCCTTCACGTGTGGCGTGAACGCTTCCTTTTCCAACACTCAGTATGTTTTATTAAACGAGATATCGTGGTCCTTTAACGGACCACAAAGTGCTTATGCTTGTAATGGGGCTCACTTCTTACCATAATGTGACAAGCCCTTGTACCGAAGTGATACAAGGGTATATGCTTTCAAATTGCACGTATTTCATGCGTTCAGAGGATGAATACAACAAGAGCAAGATTTATAAAAAGGAGATCCGTCTTTGTATTATTTAAGCTATGCCTCTGTAATAAACCTTTCTTATCTTACTGACAGTATTTTCAAGTACAAATCCACATTATAGAATCGCAATCGCCACTTATGGCGCGCGTCTAGCAGTGCTTTCTTGTTTTTAGGTTTGTATCGTAACGTAATCTGTTACTGAAATTAGTAGCTAAACCAAAAATTTCATCAACGGTACTTTTTCCACTTTATATTGACTCGCACGATCCAAATTGTTAATATCATTCATGAAGAATAGATTTACCTTGGCAGAGTTCGGGATTATGCAATGCAGAAGGTTTACCTCGTTACACTGCTAGTTGACTTCAAGCGGGGCTTTGAGTAATCGTGGAAGTAGACCATTTTCTATGAAGGACCAAGCAGTTTATCAAACAACTAAACATCGAGAGTGTTTTTAACGAAGCCAATCATACATTTGGTATGACTGACCACGTTTGTCACGCTAAAACGGTCACCTTGCTGTTTGACAAAAAACAAATCCGCTAGAAGCGTTTGTCACATCGAGAAGTATAATGCGGGTCATCACACGGCGACGCATCAGGTCAGAGTGCAGTAAAATTTTCGTCTTCCCAGCGTAGAGGTGCCACGCCGCCTTAAACCTCGTCCGGTTAATGTAATGGGGTTACACATCGACTGGAAGTAGGCACTAGGTGTTGTGCACACAAGAGGTGGGATACCTTTTAAAGTGATATTCAAACACCGGATCAATTGTTGAAGACTGATGTCTGTCAATTATTAATTACGAGATCTTGCGAGAGATACATATTAGAACATTAGTGACTAGGTTAAGTACGTTGTTCTAAGGTGTTCTTTCGGATAAATAATATAAAGCCTGGTTCCCATTTTAATCCAAAAGACACGTGCCTCTCTGATGCGTCTTGTGCTCGTTTGAGGACTATAGCAACGCCTTGTTAAGGCAGCTACTCCTCGTGCACTCTGTGCGTTGATTGCCTGAATCGTTTGGTACCCCTGGAACAGGGACCGTAAGATATCTGAGCTTGTTGACTCTTTAAATCGGGTTCGCTGAACCAAAGTTGCTCGTGAATCGTTAGGTCTTCCTCTCACCGAAGGAGCTGTGCAGCTCCGCTACACTATGTGGCACAAGTATTCAATCTACTCCTGAGTCGTTTCGACCGATAATATGTGAGGATGGAGCAATCCACATCTCTCTCTGGGGCTCAAAGGTCGCGCTTGATAAGCTGACCTCGGCCGTAATTCCTGAGTATGTTTAGTTTCTAGCTGCACAAGGTCCCGATGTGCTCAATGCACGAGTCGAGGCCTTCATGCAGTATGAAATGGCCATTTTAAAGCAGGTTCAAAACCAAGTAGCGTCGGCGATGCCAACACGCTACGTGGCGATGCCACCAGAGGCTGAGCCTCGTCCCCGTCGGGTGGACGTTAAACACTACTCCGGGAAGGAGGGGGCAAATCGGACCCTCTTGATCCGTGAGATTGAGATGGCCATGAGCTCTGGCCTTATCCACTACAGTATCAGCGGGTCTCGCTGGCCATCTCCATGCTCGATGGAAGAGCGAGAGAGTGAGCTCTGACGTGTTGCACGTCGGTCGACTTGGCGTTTCCTACATGGGATGCGATTAAGTTAGACCTATTGCGAGTATTCTCGCCGCCTAACTAGGCCTATCGCGTGCGCTCACGCTATGTCTACTTCCAGGGTAAGAATGAGTTAACGGACTATGTCTGAGAGTTGAGAACTCTTATGGCTGCTATACAGTCTGACACTCTACCTGAGACAGTCTGTGTGACTGTATTCATGGAAGGTCTTCGTAATGGCGTTGCCAGGACCGAGGTTTTTCAGGTCTATCCCACTATTTTTGAGGAAGCTGTGAGCATCGCTAGAAATGCTGAGCACAACTTTAAGTCGGCCAGACTTGGTTGGAATGGGTACACCTCAATTTTGACGAGGGCAACCTCTGCGAGCACCTCAGCTTACTGTAAGCCAGAACCAATGAATCTCAGCCATGCTGAAGATGAAGTTCAAGCGGAGCTTCATGTTGCAGAGCAACGACAGGAAGTGAGACGCTGTTATATGTACGGAAGCACTAAACACTTGCGTCTTACTTGTCCTTTGCGCTAGCAACAAATAACTCCTATGGGTCGAAACCCCAGCCACAACTAGAAACCTGGTATGGCACGGGGAAACGTCGACACCCAGTAGGCGCGGGGCGCCCTACTGGGGTAGAACTGATTTCTATCACTTCTCTACGAGGTAGAGCGAAACAGGGCTTAGCCCCACCGAGCTATGTGCCCACCAGCACAGAGCGTGGATACGAGCCTGGCTTGTTAGTCGCCGAGGCGAAGATTAAAGGCTTTGAGAATCATTGGTCGATCTTAATCGACTCCGGAGCATCATGCAATTACGATCGACGTCGTTTCCTGGAGGGAAGTCAGCGATACGCTGAAGCGCTCAAAGCGCATGAGGGTGATTCAATCACCGTTCGTCTAGCGACTGGTAGTCGCGTCACGGTGCCCAAAGTTCCGTTGAACTTAGGTGTGAATTCTTTTGGACTTTGACAGCATTGAACGCTGTCTTGTCCTCGATTTGGATTCTGATTACGATATCATCCTGGATATGGCTTGGCTTGAACGCCACGAGCGATGTATTGATAGACGGTCTAAGACCTTAGGCGCCACGCGCAATGTTTCTGGCGAAGCTTTGGAAATTCATGAACCCACCTTTGCCAGGCAACAAAAGCGCTATTGGCGCGAGTCATTGACGGAAGATGTCAATGTGATGGACATAGGTATGTCAGAGTTAATTAACTTCAATGTCAATGACATCCATATTGAGCGGAGCTCTTTCACCGTATGTGAAGGGAGTTATACTCCGTGGAGTAATACTCGTTGTGAAAATGAGTCACTGCATGCTGCAGGCATGGTTGGCCTATGCAGAGACATCAAGATTGTAATTCCTCTGATGTGAGTGGAGTGGCACGTATAATCCCACCGAGTGAGGGCGGCCGAGGTGGCACCTCACTGAATGTCGGTAATGACATTGATGGCGAGAAGCCAGAGTGTTCAGGGCTAGGCCCGAATGCTGTTAGTGAAGTGGCACGTGTAATTCCACCGAGTGAGGGCGGCCGAGGTGGCACCTCACTGAATGTCGGTAATGACATTGTTGACGAGAAGCCAGAGTGTTCAGGGCTAGACCCAAATGCAGAACGTGAAGTGGTACGTGTAAACTCACTGGTTGAAGTTTTCGAGTTACGTAACACTTCACCAGATGTCGTTCAAGACATGAGCTCTCGTACAGAGCGTGCTATTATAAATAGTAATCACGGGGACCCTATTTTCCCGGCCTCTAGGAGGCGTACGGTTTTTGTAAGGAAACAATCCCGGCATCGGGTGGCAACTGTTCAGCACCCAACGTCTAAGAAGTCACGAAGTGATATTAGTAATAATACACTATATACACTTGTCAATGAGTTGACTGGCCAGATTGATGGCAATACTAGTCTTGAGACTCTTCCATCCTTGGATACTCTCTTTGAACTAGACGAAATGTCTGACGGCGAATTAAGCCAAGCCTTGCAGGACGGAGAATTATCCGAGTTAGTGGTCATTCGGCCAAATATTGAGTTGAGCTCATCCTCGTTATTAGACGAGTCTGTCCTTGAGTACACAAAGGCGGCATTGGATTCCCGTAGTAAATCGTCGATCCTTTAGGATCCTCTTGATCCGTTCTATCCTTTGGTAAAGGCATTTCAGGACGTGGTGTGTCACAACCCACCGTCCGTTTTGCCTCCCGATAGAGGTGAACGTCATGAAATTAACTTGGTTCCTGGAACTAAATACTGAGTAACACGGCAGTGACCTTTACCGAAGAAACAGTGTGACGTCATTGACGACTTCTTTCGTGCAAAGCACGCGGCAGGAATGGTACTTGAGAGCAAATCTCCCCATTCCACACCGACCTTCTGTGTCAAAAAGCCCAATGGAAAGTGGCGCATTGTTCATGCTTACAATAAGCTTAATGCAGCCACCATCCCGGCTCAGACACCAATCCCTCGGAAAGATGTTCTTCATAACAATATGGTGGGATGTACAATGTATAGTGCGCTAGACTTAGTCGATGGTTATTACCAACCTCTCACGCGAGAAAGCGATATTCCGCTGACAGCGGTCAGTAATCCCAGCGGTATGCTCTGGGAGTGGCTTGTTATGCCGCAAGGGTTATCGAATGCCCCGGATACATTCAACCGTCTTGTGACACATTTGTTCAGACCTCAAAGAGGTTATGCACAGACATACTTTGATGATATCTTTGTCCATAGTCGTGCTATGAACGGTCGGTCGAATGTGTATAATCACATCTACCATTTACGAGCAGTACTCGAGTGCATGCGCAAGAACAAGTTGTATGCCAACGTCTCTAAGTGCATGTTTGGTGCGCAAGAGATTCCAATTTAAAGGGTTCTTTATTGGTAAGCGAGGCCTTAGAGCGGGTCCCGCTAAGGTAAAAGCCGTAGTTGATTGGCCGGTTCCAAAGAACCAAAAGGACTTGCGTAAGTGGCTTGGCCTTTCCAATAACTTACACAAGTATAGCGCGAATTACGCAGATATGGCTCGGCCATTATCCAATCTCCTTGAAAAGGATGTAGAATGGTTCTGGACTGCACCGAGCATGATGCTTTTCAAGCAGTATAGGAGAGTCTCCTTCATGCGCTAATCATGGCTTTACCTGATCCTGATCGATCTTTTAGTGTCGTCTGTGACGCAGATGACTTTGCCATAGACAACGCTCTGTTACAAACATATGTTGATGGACGAGAACGCGTCATTGCGTTTGAGTCCCGGCAGCTGAAGCCTCTGAAAAACGATCCTGCTCATGACAACGAGCTACTTGAAATGAAGTATGCTCTCGTCAAATTCAGAATATATCTTCTTGGCTCTAAGCCGTTTGTGATTTATACCAATAATGTGTCACCACGCACTGCGATTCAGTCGCCTCATCTTTCTCATAAAATGACTCGTTGGATTCCCTTCTTTGACGAGTTCAACTTTGAGGTGAAGTGTAAGCCGGGCAAGCATAATTATTTGGCTGATGCGTTGTCACGGAGGCCTAAATATGAGCTTGCTCATGTTACGACTCTGTCGTCGTCGTTCACTGACCTCATCCGTTCGGCTTATGCCAAGGATGGACACTGTATAGCTCTGCTACGTGATCTTGGAATCGACGAGCTCAAGGACTTAGACGTAAAATTGTCGGCACGATTACGTGCGAGGTTACATCGATATTCCAGCGATCAAGGTCTGTTGTGCTATAGCACGGATGTGGAGGATATTCCTCGCATCGTTGTCTCTCATGATAAAGGTGTTGAAGTATCGAATTCTCAGTGAGGCACATAATACCGCGTTGAGTGGTCATCTCGGTCTTGAGAAGACTTATGGATGAGTTAGACAACGATGTTGGTGGACCAAACTCTACGAATGAATCATCACATATGCTCTTACTTGCAAAACATTTCAAAGAGTAAAGGTTTCAGCTCATGCGGTGGCGGCGCTAGCTAGTTTGCCGGTACCCAAGAGATGTTAAGACTCCATCAGCATGGACTTCTTGTTCGGTGAACCGAAAGATATGCATGACAATATGGGTATTATAGTTTTTGTTGAACGTTTGATCAAAATGGCTCATTTTAGCGGTGGTGCCGAACTCTATCGAAGGTGAAGGTACGGCTACGCTGTTTATCGATCGCGTGTTTCGACAACACGGCTTGCCGTTGGCAATTAACTCTGATAAAGATCCTCGCTTCACTGGGAAGTTTTGGAAGTCCACCTTCAAGGTGCTTGGCACACGATTGAACATGTCCACCGCGGATCATCCGCAGACTGATGGTCAAACCGAGCGTGTGAATTGCATCATTGGTGACATCTTGCGCAGTGTTTGCGCTGAAACGTCTAAGCGTTGGAGTGCGATGCTCCCTGTCGTTGAGTTTGCGTTGAATAACGCCGTGCATGCCTCCACCGGCTACAAACCGTTCTTCGTGAATGGTCTTACACACCCTCGCGTTTTGTTAACGCTACCACTACGTAGTTCAGGGCTTGTTGAGGGAGGAGTTGCCGATCGGCTTGATGATATCAGCCCTGCTACTGTTCACAAACAGGTGAAAGCGTTTCTCGCACGCGATTGAATGTATCACGACATTTGCTTAACGCACTGGCTGATAGCCAATACAGACAAAAGGAACAAGCAGTTATTAAAGGTATAGGTTGTAATGAAAGTTATTAGATGGGAGATAAAGTGCTGCTTGATGCTAAAAACCTACCTACAAACGTAGTGTCCGCTATCTTCGAGACAAAGTTTCTTACGCTCTTCATAAATACATTCACGGTCGTCGCGAAGAAGGGACTTGCGTATACGCTCAATCTTCCGCAATAACTGCTCCCACACCCGGTGTTCTACGTTATCTTACTTAAGCCGTATCGGGATCCGTCCCACGTCAACTTGGAGGCGCTTTTGCCGCGGCGTTAAGCCTTGCCATCGGTTTCTAGATTTGTACTAGGGTATCAACCTGAGCCTCTATTCGGGTTTGACTCGCCGTCTGAAGCCGCCCTTGTGTCGCGTCAAGCGCGCTCTAGGTCTTACTTAAGGTTTCGCGAAGACAGCTTACTTCAACAAGCACCTTCTCATGCTCCTCTTTTGGTATACCTACTACCCCCAACGCTGCTCGATGAGCAAGGGAACTATCAGTTTCACGTGAAGAGAATCCTAAAATGACGTCGTCGTACGGGTCGATACCAGTATCTGTTAAAGTGGCGAGGTTACCCGGAGTTGAAATACTCATGGGAGTTTGAGGTACCCCTGCGATAGAATTATACGCCTTGTATGTTTTGAGCATCGCAAAAAGGGTCTTCCTGTGGTCAAAGACGCTTCTCACCACTAGTGGTGAAAGCAGGTGGGTAGTTGGACACTGCTTGACCGAAACTCACATCATCCGGCATAGCCGGAGCATAGCGTGTGCAAGTTCGCAACTGGCCTATGGCCTTAAGCTTGGCATAATCATACCGAAGCTTTCGTTCTAGACGAACGTCTGCCACATCGGTACTTTCTCTGAGAGCTAACACGCTGCTGAGGTGTCGTTTCCGGTGCAACCAGCGAACAAATGCATAGTCTTCTTCCTCCTGTGATATGCCTTCGAATAGGTGATGATTATACTCTTTACCCGTGGAACCGGTGCACCCGGTGCTTGCGTGTCAAGTCGAAACTTATGTTGAATTGAGTCGTCAGTTGAGGTTCCAGGTACTTCTTGCAAAGTGCCAGTCGACTCGCAACCTCATCAGTAGATATGGGCTCAGCGCCAATGACCCACGTTGCCAATAAACTGCCTGCCGTTTGGCGTAAACGTTCTTCCACACAGGGTAGAGTGAGCACATAGCCACGGCGACTCTCAAGGGTTGCAGCAAGCTACATACGGCGCTGAGCGCTCTCCTCTCGTTGGATAGTCAACTATTGTTGCTCATCGAGCGAATTAGTGATGATGGCATCGCCCACGTCGGGTATGATGTTGCGCCTATGGAGCGTTGGCTTCGACACGCTCGGCAAATGGGTATGGTGCAGTATGAGACGTTGCCTATGGCACTGGCGTGTCGGACATTTTCCTCTCTTCACCATAGATATCGGTATCGCTACCATGATCCACCTCCACATCGATGCCGAGGTAGGACGAGAGAGTCGAGGACTAATGGGATGGTGATGCCATGGTGTTTTGTGTTTTGCCAACCGTAAGGTTGAAGCGCACACACACCGTCCTCTTCGAGGAAAGAATTCGATTGATGTTTTGTGGTAACGTCAGTCTGATGAGGGATGGTGTAACAAGTTTACACGCCGACTCGAAGTCGGCACTAGGTGTTGTACACACAAGAGGTGGGATACCTTTTAAAGTGATATTCAAACACCGGATCAATTGTTGAAGACTGATGTCTGTCAATTATTAATTACGAGATCTTGCGAGAGATACATATTAGAACATTAGTGACTAGGTTAAGTACGTTGTTCTAAGGTGTTCTTTCGGATAAATAATATAAAGCCTGGTTCCCATTTTAATCCAAAAGACACGTGCCTCTCTGATGCGTCTTGTGCTCGTTTGAGGACTTTAGCAACGCCTTGTTATGGCAGATACTCCTCGTGCACTCTGTGCATTGATTCCCTGAATCGTTTGGTACCCCTGGAACAGGGACCGTAAGATATCTGAGCTTGTTGACTCTTTAAATCGGGTTCGCTGAACCAAAGTTGCTCGTGAATCGTTAGGTCTTCCTCTCACCTATAGCGCTGTGTATCTCCGCTACACTCATTACAAAGTCATCACCTTTTGTAAATAAACGGGCATAGTCCATGAACGTTCGCCTCATAGTTACAGAACATTGCATCAGCAAAGATTGAGGTGCAAAAGAGAATTGTCGTAGACTGATCACCGAAGAGTATCGAATATGTCATGATGGTAAATTGATAGTGGTAAGGTATAGTTTTTTCTACGGTCATACAGGTAAGAAGTATTTTTACCAACGACTTCATGTACAAACATACACAAATCGAAGGATAGACAACCATACGCATTATTAACCGCTTAGTGATGCTTGTCTTATTATGTGTACGACCGCGAGATAGACTCGGACGAAAGGCGCATTACGGCATGATAAACCTATCAAATCGCGATTATTTCGCTATCACTAACTAAAAACCGTTGCCGACAATTGAGGGACAGGCCAGCAGCAGCTTATACGAGATTGGAGCAGTGGCTACTTGCGACTCGGTAAAAGTTTGAACAAATGGCGACGGATTGCTGTTTTTTTGGCATCAAGTCCTAGCGTTTCATAACGATAGTAGGGCAAATAAAACAGGATTTATCATAACCCTTGAAATAAAATTGCGTGTGCAGACTGCTTCCGATGACTAGATGGATATGATATGTTTGCCTTATAAATAATTTCGAAGGTTAGACAGAAATTTTTTCGCTGAGCATGGCAGAGAATACGTAGACCAACTCTGTCAACCCTCCCGCCTGGCCACAGTACTACACAGTGGGCGTCAAAAAAACCAAAGACGCTACCATAAAACCTGTGAAGCTCCACTAAGCCTAAAGCCTATATCAAAGGTATTACACAAACGAAGCTGGTCGAGTCGTGATCTCGACGGCTCTATCACTTAGCCTTCATGCTTCCTATAGAAAAACAAACAAACCAATCCGACGGATGTCAGTTATTCAATTAGTGAGAATTGTTTCTGTGCGCTTCCTCCAACATTATGCAGCTGACACACAATCTGGTTCCCCCTACGGTATGATGTGAGCGATACTCTCTGTACCTTTAATGACAGTCTCTGTGTATCATCCGCAAAACCAAACCTTATCGAAGTTTCTTCGTTCTTTTTTTTAGATACAGCATCCTCATGCGTGAATGACCTTGCAGTTGAGGTTAAGATACTTATATATAAATATTCATTAACGCTGATGAAGTAATGCCCCGATTGTAACGGGGCACCGGCGACTACGTACTGGACTACCAGTACGGAGTTAACTATCACTGACAACAGTGAATTCCAGTGCCCTGCTAGGTGTAAACACTACACAGGGAGGTAAAGACTAAGGTAAAGACTCTAGTCGTGGTAAAAGTAAAACTGGGATTTTATACAATTAAGTCCTATAACTCTTGTTGTCTCTGTTTGTCCTGACTTAATTATGCTAATCTAACTGAACGTATGATGATGTCTACTCAACACTCATTGCGCTCGTCTGGCAGCGATTGGTGGGTTATATCATCACGATATCAAGCAATGAGTAGACCCTTCGGTCATCTCAACTATATCGCTGTATTTAATGGTATTGCTAAACGAATATTCAACGTGATATTCTTTTTTGCCATTTTATCCTTAATGACAATTTCATGTAACGGGCTGCCCCGTGACACCAATACTCAACCCTCGCGCCACGTAACAGCGCAACGTACAACCCAAGTGTTCAACCTCATCAGTATGCCAGTTTGAGTTTTACCTTTCCATTAACAAGCTGATGTAATTGCATTCGACGTTGTTCTCAGTGCTCACTAGGTTATTTGTATCACGCTACGACTGCAAGATCATGCGAGCATTCCATAAGATGTCGGTACATGCTGACTGCGAGCAAGTCTACCTACTTCCACACTACGAATACGCGACTGACATATCGGCTGTAGCTGTACATGATAGGAGAGTGCTTCTTGCGCAATAATACGAAATCGTGAGAGGAAAGGGGTGAGCCCGTTGCCTCGCGTTGATCGTAAGATTCAGGGGCGACAAAGAACCTTGAGCGGATCAGGCGAAGAAGCAGCTATAATATTTTTACAGATGGATGTTTTGTAACGGGGCACACCCTTGCGTAACTTAACGCAAGGGATTTGGGTGCCCCGACGGACGTACACGTGGCGAGCGAGGAAGCGTAGGTAGGGTAAAAGTAGAACTGTTATATTAATAAATTAAGTCTTTAAACTACTGTCTCTTCGTTTGACTTAATTCAATTATACTAATATAACTGCATGTATGGTGACGTCTCGTCACCACTCATTGCGCGCGTCTTGCGGCGATTGGTGGGTTGATATCATCACGATATCAACCAATGAACAGACCCTTTGGTCGACCCTTCAATATCACCACTTTGGTGATATTGTTTAAAGAATATCCATCTTATATTCTTTATTGTCACTTTCCTTAAGTGACAATATCATGTAACGGGATGCCCCGTTACATCACCCCCCTTAACTGATAGTCACCGTGTGACTATCGAAATATGGAGGCCACCCGTTGGCCACCATTGGGACAGGGAGCACTTGTTTGGTCCGTTCCACTCACTTTCCGCTTGACCTCGCATAGCTAACATGTCTATGCGAGGTGACTCAAGACCCACACAGCCTGGTGCTGTGCAAGCCTCTGCGGCAGACGCTTCGTCGTCTGCCGCCCCTTCTTCGCCTGCAGCAACAGGTGCTGCAGGTGCACGCGGTATCACGCCGCGTGCGCACGATGACCCCGATGTGGAGGTCATCTACTCTGGCGAGTCAGACGTGTCTGACTCGGGCAATGCTCCAGAGGCGTCTCGCTCACCGGCGACGCCTCAGTATTCGCCAAGGCCACTGCCGAACGAACAGACTCGTGATTCGCATCACAGTCTGTTCGGCAGTGATGACGATGATCAGGGTGGTGAGTTCTATTCTTCACCACCGCCGGCTCGTGCGTCTTCGCACGAGCGTGATGACGATGGCGCGAGCCGTCGTCAATCTGGGAGCCGTGGTACCGACAAGGGTACCACTGTGAAGCGTGATGAGTTGAAGCCGTGGCGTTTGCCTGAACGGCTCATCAATAGCCTGTCTCACGAGACAGGCCAACACCATCGAATACCCTTATTCGATGCGACTGAGCTTCACGGCTTGGATCCCAGCGCGAAGAGCTTTCGCGCTGAAGAAGACTTTTATCTCGATGTCTTCCTTAGACATCGATGGTACAATAGCAACCAAAAGCGTGACAAAACATCGCTTTTGGCTGCGTGGAACGCGTTCGTCCAAAACGTAAAGAATTTTGGACGAGAAGGGTGGCTCAAGAAACTTGAGGCAACACGCCTCAGGTTCGAACGGCGAACGCCAACCGGTGCTAGGTACCGGTTGCATTGTTTATCGAGTGAGGCAGGCATTCCTTGCCTCACATGGGGAGACCCTTGTGCGAGTTGTGTTGACAACTCGCAGCGTGCACATAGGGATGTGTACTCCCTAAATTTGCCCTGGGGAAGGGCACATCTCTCGGACGAGATGCGTGACGCGATTGCAAACTTGCAATCCGTCTACAAGCGCCTAGGGCGCGTGTTTACCGATGGGCCACAGGACTCATCGGATGGGTCTCGTCATACTGGTGGACGAGACCTTCAACATCCATTAACAGCTGAGAGCGGGGCTCCCAGCTGTTCCAAGAGGGTGGATACCCCCGCCACTGGACGAGGTAGCTCGTCCTTGATCCTGAATCGTCACGGTGATTCAAGATACGCTCCACTAGAAAGCGTTGATCACCGTGAGCATCCACCAAAGGATGTGGTGGAGGAGGAAAGACCTCCTCCAGAACCCCAGGCCCACCATCTCGACCCTTACGAGATGGATCGCGCAATCGATGAATTGCGCGATGACTTGAAGCACGAGCGCGACCGACGCTACGCTTTGACCGACACCGTGCGGAAGAACCGCAAGGGTCACGAGGCTGATCGGGCGAGGGATCGCGCCGATTATGCCACGGCGCAGCTTCAGGTCGAGCGGGATGTCCGCTCCTTTTCGGCGAGCTGGCGACAGCTCGCGGAGAGATAACTCGGTTGAATACCGAGGTATCATATCTGCGCGACCAGACGGATCGTCTGGAGCGCGAACGCAAGAACTTGATGGATGTTCTTGAACGTGGGGGCTATCTTCATCGGAAGAAGAAGGCTCGTACTGACAGTACGACCTAAGCCTCCCCACGTAAAACGTAGGATGCGTGCGCATCCTACGTGGCAATTCGAGTGTGTATGCATTGCCCTTGCGATGCAACACTCGAAATGGCCCAATGTATTTCGGCAGTAGTTTACTACTGCCGACACTAGTGACTGCATGTCCAGGTAGGTTTACCGTTGACAGTAGTACTAGGTCATTAACCTTAAATGAAAGAACATTTGCTCTTCCATTCTTGTCTGCGTTCCATTTCTGACGGTCCACCGCATTTGCGATGGAGTCCTGAACGAAACGGACTACCGCTTCTCGAGTCAGCAGGAAGTTCTCTGCTGACTCTTTGTTTTGTCTAGCAGTGCGCTTCGTGCGCACTGCTAAGAGATTGCTCTCTTCTTCAGCGAGGTTGTCTTCTTCCTCGCTGGCATAATCGTTGGCGATGCTGAATATACCAGCATCGTCATCATCATCCGAATCAATAATAGCGTCGCCGCTATTATTGAGATGATCTTCTTCATCGATGTCGACTTGATCGACATCGGCATCATACGTGACGACGTTTGCGTCGACACGTGATGAGCAAGAGCCAAAACGGTTTTTGCTCGAGCGAGTCCCTCCCCCCCTTATCCAAGAGTCACACTCTAGAAGGGTGGGCACACGTGGATGGCGTAGGCCATTCACGTAAAACGGTGTGTGCTGTGTTGAAGCATGCACCGAATTATTGATGGCGAATTCCACCATGGGTAGGAATTCGCTCCAACTCGGAAACGAGTGGACGTATCTTCGAAGAGTCTCTTCGAGGACACGGTTCGCACGTTCCGTCTGACCATCTGTTTCTGGATGGTCAGAAGTGGACATCTTCAATCGTGTTCCGAGAGTACGGAACACGGTTTGCCAAAATTCCGCCGTGAACCGAGGGTCACGGTCGGATACGAGTTCACGGGGTAACCCGTGGAGTCTAAAGACCGTGTCTAGAAAGACACGAGCACAACCTTGAGCCTTGATTGACTCAGGGACAGCAGCAAGATGGACCATCTTGCTGAATCGGTCCACAAACACAAGAATACCATTATTCTTGTGAGCGTCTTCGGGAAACCCGAAGACGAAGTCCATTGTAACGGACTACCAGCACTCTGTCGGAACAGGCAGAGGATGCAATGGCGCACGGGATGAAGGACTAGGCTTCACCCGTTGACATACTTCGCAAGCACGGATGTACTTGCGAACAAACTGATACTGGCGTGGCCAGTAAAAGTCACGACTTACCGTGAGGTAAGTCTTTTCTCTATCACGATGGCCGCTTGTTGGGGCATCGTGACACTCATACATGATGCGCAATCGCAAATCATGATGAGCGGGTACGACGACACGAGGCGTGTCGTCGGCAACAGCTGTATAGTACAGCAATCCGTTGCGTGTACTATACCGATCCGACGAGGATCGGTACAAAGCCGGTAAATCCCTCATGGATTTACTGGATGGATTCACCAGATGATCCATCAATCGCAGAAGATCCTTATCTTCCGCGTATGCCTTTCGTACGTCGTCAAGTAAACTTGACGACGGGACACTGACTGACAGTGTCGCAACAGTGGGCTTGTCCTCACTGTTGGATTGCGCGTCCGGCTCGAAATCGGGCCGGCGCGAAAGAGCATCCGCGACGACATTGAGTCGTCCCGTTTTATACTCCACGGAGAAGTTATACTCCGCGAAGAAAGACAGCCACCTCGCCATTCTTTGCGAGAGGTGTGGGCTGTTTACGGCCGTGCGTAATGACGCATGGTCCGTGTAGACAACAAACGGTCTATCTCCCAAGAGATAGACGCGAAATTTAGCCAGTGCGTATTTCATGGCAAGGAGTTCCTTGTCATGCACTGGGTAATTACGCTCAGCTGCTTGCAGCTGACGCGATTGATAACAGATGACGCGCTCCGCGCCATCTGCATCGAACTGCATTAACGCACAGCCGATTGCGAAATCGCTGGCGTCACAGACCACATGAAATGGTCTGTCCTGATCTGCAATCGCCAAGATCGGCGATTGCATCAAGCTTTGCTTGATACCTTTAAAGGAACGCTGGCACTCAGCGTTCCATGACCACTTGACATTTTTCTTGAGCAAGCAAGAAAGATGTACCGTCATCTCGGCGTAGTTGCGCGAGTACTTGTGCAAGTACGCCGCAAGACCAAGGAACTTTCGAA
Source organism: Hyaloperonospora brassicae (assembly GCA_947650285.1). Lineage (NCBI taxonomy): Eukaryota > Oomycota > Peronosporomycetes > Peronosporales > Peronosporaceae > Hyaloperonospora > Hyaloperonospora brassicae. The sequence continues at coordinate 76,930 of CANTFL010000448.1, read as the reverse complement.
GTCCCTTGACATCGACTGGCATTGGCCAGTCGGTGATCGCCTTGATCTTTTCGGGATCAGGGCGTACGCCGTGTTTCCCCACGATGCACCCAAGAAGTGGTATTTCGCTAGCCGCGAATATACACTTCTTGAGGTTAGCGTACAACTTATGCTTGCGCATAAGTTGAAGAACCTGACGAACGTGAGTTCTGTGAACTTCAACGTCCGTCTTCCCGTCCATAGCCCGGCTATGGACGGACACATCGTCGAAGTAACTCGGTGCGAAGTCTCGCACCGGTCTCAACAGATTTGTTACACATATGTTAAATGTTGCAGGGGCATTACTCAGCCCCTGTGGCATCACTAGCCACTCCCACAGCATCCCGCTGGGGTTACTCACTGCTGTGAACGGGACGTCCCGTTCACGCATCAGGATCTGATAGAATCCATCCATCAGATCCATGGACGAAAAGATGGTACTCTTTGACATACCATCTATGATTACGTCCTTCCTCGGTATCGGCGTCTGAGCCGGTACCGTTGCAGCATTCAACTTGTTGAATGCGTGCACTATCCGCCACCCTCCTGTGGCCTTTCGCACACAGAAGGTCGGAGAGCTGTGAGGGGATGTTGATTCCCTCACATGGCCCGCTGCTAAGCGATCGGCAAAGAACTTGTCGATCGCTAGTACTTGTTCACGAGGCAGTGGCCACTGCTTCATGACACAGTACTTCGAGCCCGGTTTGAGCTCGATCTCGTGTCGAGTGCCTTTGTCCTTAGGCAACTCGCAAGGTACGGATTCAGGGAACACATCCCTGAATTCGATCAAATCCATATACAAAGGATTTGCCTGAAGTGACTCCCAGGATTGGGACGCGTATCGCTCAATCCGAGTCTTCACATCGAGGACACTTTCGTCCATCGATGAGCTGCTGAGAACCCGTTCGTTCTCAGCAAATACTGTTGCCGACCGAATATCGGTCACATACTCGTCCTCTGTGACGAGTACGCAGATCTGCTTGACTTTGCCACTACGCAGATCACGCAAGAACCGTTTCGGTTCTAGCGTTGGCAACTGAGTTATCTCCGAAGTCAACTTCGGAGGCACAATCAGATCAAGCGTATAAGCGCCTACGCTTGATCCGTCATTAACCAAGACGTTCAACGTCTCGATTTCTTCCTGGGATCTTGCTTCCACAGGTTGCTGAGGGCCTGATCCCTCAGCAAGCAACTCTTGAGGAACTCCTTCCTCAAGTACGTGGGGACTTATTCCCTCGACGTCTTCCGACTGTGGCTGTGCAACCACAGTCAGGAACCGATCCTCTACGGTCGACTCTCCAGTCGACCTAGGATTTTCATGTTGCCCCTTGGGGGCAACAGATTTCTTTCTTCTAAGATGCTGCCCGCTAGGCATGCATCCATGTCCCGGTCCACTCGACTTATTCGAGTGGTGGACCTTCGGCGCAGCCTGTACTTCTGTACAGCCGCCGGGAGCTTGCTCCACAGTGTAGTGATCAACTACACTGTGACCTTGTGCAATCGTGCTAACGACCGTACCGCAAGTGAGGCCATCGCACTCACTCGCAGAACATCCACACGCTTGTGGACGCTCCAAGATGTTCATCAGATGGCCATCTGATGAACAAGCAGCAGGCATCTTCACGGATCGATGCTGCCAGCTCACCCTTGGCTCGTATTTTCTGAGCCAAGGTAATCCCAGGATGACATCAAATTTGTCATCCAGATCTAGTACGATGAAATCATCATCGTACTGCTCGCCCTCTAAAGTGTAGTGGATTCCTACTACACGTTTCTCAACGGTTATCGATGCGCCTGTTGCAAGGCGCACCGTCATCCTTGTGAGGGGAATGTCGCGCTCAACGAACTTGAGCCTACGACCCTCTAGTGACTGGCGACGAACAAAGTTGTTCGACGCCCCACAGTCTACTAGGGCACGAAGCGACAAGTCATTTGTCGCTTCCAACTTCAAGGTGATGAGCGAAACGTCATCACCAGGTGCAGAGACACACAATGATTGTGTATCTGGATCAACTTTCGTCAAGAGGTTTGCAAATTCTCTTGAGGTTGCTGGATCAGTAGGGCGCTCCGCCCCTACTGACCCCGACCATTTTTTGATGGCCCGTCTCGCTGTTGCGGCTTCGCAACAGCGCTGGACCCACGCCCATTGCCCTTTCTGGCGAATGGTCGTCCATTTCGCTCAGTACTGTTTGGTACTGGGCGCGGAGCACTACACTCGTATGCGTAGTGACCTAACTTCTGACAGCGATTGCACCTCTGCAATCGCTTGTTGCTTGTAGAGCGAGGTCTCTCGCTCTCAACATAACAGAGGTCCATTGGTTCTGGACCTCCGATCTCTTGTCGTCTCGGTGGACGGTAAGAGTTTGAGCTAGCATGAGCCTGTCTCATGCTAAAGTCTTCCTGTTCCGCGGCTGATATCGCTTCTTCAAGCGTATTCAGCTCAAGGCGGAACAGGTGGCTCCTGACGGGCCCTTCTGCGAGCCCTTGCATGAACACCGTAATCAACGTGTGTTCATGAACTGGGTTTGCAGTTATACTACTCGCAAGGAGTCGTATATGTTGAGCGTAAGCGTGCACATCACGCTTACCCTGCTTGAGTTTCAGGAGCTCTGAACGAGCCCTGAACTCAGCACGTGGCGGCTCAAACGTTTGTCTGAGCCGGGACTTGAAGTCATCTAGCGACCTAAACACATTTGGGTCGCTACTCTCGAGTCCCAGGGACCAAGTTTTGGCACGCCCTGCCAAGTGGGTCTGAGCAAATGTGAGTTTCACTTGCTCATCTTCGACGCGACGAGCCCTTAGGGCTCTGTCGAGTTCGACAAACCACAGTAACAGGGAGTCCTCCGGGACTCCACTGTACTTGGAGATGTCGACTTTCATCACTTCGGGACGACGCGCATGCGCCGTCCCGCCCACAGCAGCATGGAATTGCTGCTGTCTCAACAGCTCCGTCTGTTGAGCACCGAGTTCTCTCAACTGCTCGGCCTGTTGAGAGCCTTGCTGGTGAAGCAAGGCTACTTTCTCCCTCTCGAGAGCAAGCTCATTGTGAATGAACTTGGCGATAGCAGCATGTTGTTGGTCTCTGTCTAGAGACTCCAACATGGTGCTGACGACGAGTTCGCCTACGGTAGAACTCATTCGTTCTACCGCACCCCATTCGATGTCACTCAAATGGGTAAACCCTTCACGCGTGGCGTGAAAGGTGTCTTCTTCATCCAACATGTTCATGTTGGATGATGTGGTCCTTGGAAGGACTACAAAGTGCTACCAGGTGTAACGGGGCACACCCTTGCGTAACTTAACGCAAGGGATTTGGGTGCCCCGACGGACGTACACGTGGCGAGCGAGGAAGCGTAGGTAGGGTAAAAGTAGAACTGTTATATTAATAAATTAAGTCTTTAAACTACTGTCTCTTCGTTTGACTTAATTCAATTATACTAATATAACTGCATGTATGGTGACGTCTCGTCACCACTCATTGCGCGCGTCTTGCGGCGATTGGTGGGTTGATATCATCACGATATCAACCAATGAACAGACCCTTTGGTCGACCCTTCAATATCACCACTTTGGTGATATTGTTTAAAGAATATCCATCTTATATTCTTTATTGTCACTTTCCTTAAGTGACAATATCATGTAACGGGCTGCCCCGTTACATGTTTGCCGTGTAAACTTAACAATAAACATGTCGCAGTCAAGAATGACACGCAGCGAGCAATAATTTACGGGGTGAAGTAATGTATATGCATCTAGAACGATAAAATCTACTTTTGTGTCATCTCCTCGATCTATCATGCGATCATTTCAATGTAATCCTCTACCACTTTGCCCAAAGTTCCTCGTTTGCTCACTAATGTGATAGCGCAATTTGGTTCCAAACTAGACTTGCCCACATCCATTTGTGACATATAGACGACTAGCGTAAGCATGCTCAGCGTATCGCATGTCTTGTAGATACTTAATGACATGACAAATATCATCCGTACAACTCCCGACTTGCTGATGTCCGACAACAGCATTGCTTTCTAGATATGAAAGCTCAAAAGCGCACCAGCTTTTCAACCGAAGTATCTCAGGACACAGATGATTCTCTACTGTATGCACACAAGTACGAGTGTAGGTTTGTGTTCGCACCACCCCGGGTGTACAAAACTATGGGAAAACCGACTCGATATCTGAGACTAACATCATCTCTGCAATCATACATTTTGGTCCAAAACAGCTGAATGACGTTTACATAACGCCAAGGCATGACGTTTCTGGCGACAACTTGTGAACCTACTGACGCTTCCCATCGCTTTGAAATGTCCACGAACCTACGCACCTTTCTGCTGCTGTAGAGAGACTCCGCAACGTCAGTAACATCACCGCGCGGCTGGCCCGATAGCCCCGTTCTGTCCGATCAAGCCAACATCGGCTGCGTGCGCACGACGGTTGTAAGAAGGTAAGGAAAAATCAGCTAGATACGGCAAGATGCTAATCTCTTTGGGCAGCTAATATAGCTGCAGTTCGAGAGCAGTCGCCTTCCTTCAAATTAGCTGTTATCGGAGGGCAGCTGTAGCAGTATTTGTCTATTTCAGAAGTATTGTGTTTTTACCAATGTAGAAGCATATGCAAAGCAGCGCTCCTGCGCAATGTGTTCTCTTTGCATCCACGTTTACCGTCATGGATTGGCAACCAAAAAGACTTGGGCTTGCTGCTTTTACAAGGTGCCACCATATGCTAGACGGCAGAAACGGAAGAACTCGTCTGCCTGTAATGGAAGCCGTGATTAAGCAACACAGTTGGCCTGGGTGGCAATCGCTCAACCATGGCAATTTCGCTTAACAAGCTTAGTCGAGTTTTGATGGTAACCAGGCTAAGTAAAAAAAATCGACAAATCGGATTGGCAGTCATTCTGGCGTGACGATCAATGTGAAACAACGAGGTGTGCGAGACTGGTAATTTAATCTGCTGCGTGTTGTATAGAAGACCATGGTATGAACTGTGGCAGTCGTTCACTCTCAATCGCTTCCGTGCGTCATTGTATCTCGTTGTTCATTTTGACCCATGCCCTTATTGCCAAATCGCATCCTTCGTTCGTTTGCTGTGGGCTTGTCACTATTGCGAGTCCGAAGGACAAACCTGTGTGTGCTAAGTGTGCGTAGGACATTAGCCAACCTCCTTGGCATCTGCTTTTGTACAGTGCACGCAGGCATACGTGTCGATGAGTCACACGAGGACACATCATGGCATAGGTAAGCACCTGATTAAACACATTCGGAGTAGGTTTTTGATTGCCCAAACCTAAGTCCAGGTGAAAGCCCTAAATACCTGTACCGGACGGCCGGCTTTAAGGCATGCTCATCTATCTTGACGTACCCTCAATATAAACTTTAGCGAGTTGCGCGGAGCAAAGAATGAGTAGAATACGTCGCAGATGCATAAAAAGTATATATTGAGCTGCTCCAATTATCTGCTCAAACCGTATACATTCGGGGGCCTACACAGCACATCTTCGCTATTATAACCAGTGATTGCAAGTCAGACTTATGGTCCTGCAGGCTCGTGCACCCCTGGGCAGGCATTGTACTGGAAACATGCTCTATGACAGGCGGTCGGTAGTATGATTTTACAAGCCTAGTAGCGAGGTAGACATATGGGAATGTGCGCGACTTCAACTTGATCATAGTACAATGAGATACTACAAAAGCATACGAGGTCGCGAAATGGGTTGAGAAAGCAAGGTGACTTACATCTAACAAGAGCTTTTACTAGTATTCCAACCGGGTCGAAGTTTCGGTTTTGTTATTCCTTCCTGGATGAGTGGTAAAGCTCGACAGCCGACGTTTCGTATCTTAAGACAACTACATGCTTCTCCTGCTACGTTTGCATTGGCAGTACAGATCCTTTTCTCTTGAATGGGGCATACAATCTAGGCTCAGTCCATGCCACTGGGTCTTTCTTCGTAACCTCGCAAAGCTCCCGGATCAAGTATACTGATGCCTGTGGGGAGCAGCTGTTATTGCCGCACGCTGCTAAGGGTAGGCTTATTTACGTCGTCTAGCGTCACTACCATCTGCATGTGTCTTGCCCCAGTCCACATTCCTTAACTGGAGTCGGTGCAGGCTGTGCCCTCTCATGCCTCATTAGGGCCTACCTATCTTTCGTCGACCGAGTTTCGGTCGAACTGTGGCTTGACCGATTGATGGGTCGACTTGGCCCTACGTCAATTTCCATATGTATGGGATCACTACTTCATGGGTCTGTCGAGTTGTGGCGACGAAAATGTATGCGCATCTCCGTTTGTTGACTCTGTCGGGATGCGATGTGCGAAAAGCCAGCTCAGACAAGCAAAGACAGTCGTTGGATTTCCAAGGCCTAGCCTTTTTTTGCATCAGTGGCGTACCGTTCTTGCGTCTTTCCTGCTCTCTCAAGATGGTAGCTACGATCAGTAGTCGCAAAGCCAATGGAAGCGGCCACGACTGCACTCTTCATTCTGCAATCTTCTTAGGACATCAATAATATACAAATATGCGAATGCACGGCTTTGTCTTCCTGCTCATCGCTTATGCGGGCGGCGTGTTGCCCGGTGGTGCCCACCTCGGCCTGGACAACAGTTCGCGTCTGAACACGACCGCATTTCCTGACGGAAAAGTGTCAAAGCACTACGCTGCAGCTGAGGACGAGCATAAGCACGATCAGGACGACGAGGAGAGGGCGAATGAAACGTTTCTTCAATCGATGCGGCGAGTGGCAGAGAAGTTTACGTCATTTGTACGCCCACCAGCGACAAACAACATCCACTTGACAGCACATGCGTCGACTGAGGAATTTGAGAAGTGGCTTGCAAGAGGTTGCATGAGTGAGAGACGAGGCTCTGACGGAGACATCGAGACTATAAATTTTATGCGGACATCATTTGGAGAGGAAAACACGATCAGGTTTTTTCATTGGCTTCGTGATCGCGACGGAATGCAACGTCGCGCTGACGTATTACAACAAAGGCTTCTAGGGAGTGGCAGCGAAACTGCACACGAGAGTTTGCAGCGATTGTGGCTGGAGAAGATGATGGAGCCTGAAGACGTGTTTGAGATAGTGGACTCTTGGCAAGGCGGACTAACTCTGTGGCTCGAATTCACTGAGCTATACAGAAAGATAAAGGGTGGCGATAAATTCTCGGTCGAAAGCACGCTCAATTATTTGAATGAAGCTCATGAGACCGATGCCGTGTGGCTGTATGGAGGTTTCTTTCAAGCGATGAAGGAGAATGTGTACCTGAAGTCACTGGGGCAAACAATGGAAAAACTCCGTTTTGATGAATTGATTCGTGAAGGGATCACTCCCCTTGAATTATCGCGCCTCATTACATTGTCGGAAAACGAGATGGAGGGAATGCGTGGTCGTAGGCCCAAGATTAGAAAAGCCATGTTGGCTGCTTGGAAACCCGGCTACGAGGTCATTGAATTGCCGGCGGACTCGTCTTCGTTTCGCGCCTTAAAAGCATACACCTTGCAATACGTAGCCACTAAATCTATACAGGAAGTTGCGAGCGCGAAAAAAGTGTTCAGCAACGGTGATCGGGACGCAATTCGTGGTCTTTTGGAGATGTTGGAGCAGCAACCGCATGTAGACGGGAAGAACGGTTTAACGCCAAGCAGACATTATGGTGTTGAGTTTTAGGCATGGGTTAGAGAAGTCGTCAGCTGGTTGCTGCGTTCTACAGGTGTGCGCAAGCGCAGCTGACGAGCTACTTAGGTGTAACGCCAATACATATTGACATTTTGCTCCGCTCGATCACGCAGAGAGCCAACTGTTTTGTACATTTATTGTTCATGGCGTCACCAGCTGGTGCTACTTGACAACGCATATTGAGGTCATATTTCTACAGACACAGTGTATTTTGTGTGGTAAAAGAGTTAACAACCTGGTCAACCGTCAATGCGGCAATTCCAATCAGTCGCCTGAAGCCTCAATGTTCACGCAGCACAGATCATGTCATAGTGGTCAGTCCACCACGTCGGGCCACCGGTCTTTACGATACAAAGATAAACGAACAATGTCCGACGCAGAGCGCCATGCACATGAAAAGCCCACTGAGTGGCGGTCGCTTTAAGCGCGACTCACTTTTGCGCCAATCAGCTAACCGCATCTCGTCCTCGCACGAGCCTCTCAACCAATGACTACCTCCCCCTTCCCTCCCTCCCCGTCTTGTCACACTTACTACGTCCCACCCGCCCACCAGAGACCCTCTCATTCGCCAAAACTCCGCCCCGAACGCACGTGCCGCTCCTCAACCCGTCTCATGATCAACGACACGCCCGCGTGGACCGCTTTGGTCGAGCACGCGGCCGAGATCCAGGCCACGCACCTGCGCGATCTCCTGGCAGACGACGCACGCAACGCGGCCATGCGCACGCAGCAGGAGGGCATCTACTTGGACTACAGCCGTCAGAACGCGACGCTCAAGACGCTCGAGCTGCTCGTGGACCTCGCCGAAGCAGCAGACGTGACTGCAAAGCTGCAGTCGATGGCCGTGGGCGCACACGTCAATGGCACTGAGGACCGCGCAGCGATGCACATGGCAATGCGCGCTCCCAAGACGCAGTCGATGGTTGTGGACGGCCGCGACGTCGTGCCGGACGTCCATCAGGTACTGGACGCGATCGAGACATTTGCTCGCAACGTGCGGAGCGGAGCGCTCGTTGGTGCGACAGGCAAACCGCTCACGCACGTGATTTCCGTGGGCATTGGCGGCAGTTACCTCGGCCCCGAGTTTGTGTGTGAAGCGCTGCGTCACGAACCGGCAGCGAAAGCTGCAGCGACCGGTCGGACGCTCCGGTTTCTGGCCAATGTCGATCCAGTTGATGTGGCCCGCGCGACGAGTGGGTTGAACCCGGAAGAGACGCTGGTGGTGGTAGTGTCCAAGACGTTTACGACAGCGGAGACGATGCTGAACGCCCGGACGCTTCGAAAATGGATTGTCGATGACTTGACGGCAAAAGGGAGCTCGGAGGCGGAGGCAGTCGCCAAGCACATGGTGGCCGCGAGCTCAGCGGTGCCGCTCGTGCAGGAGTTTGGTATCGATCGAAGCAATATCTTTGGCTTTTGGGACTGGGTCGGCGGACGCTACAGCGTCACGAGTGCTGTGGGAATCTTGCCGCTGGCGTTGCAGTACGGCTATGACGTCATGGAACAGTTTTTGGCAGGCGCACATGCGATGGACAAGCATTTGCTGGACGCCCCACTGCGCGCCAATCTACCGGTGCTCATGGGTCTGCTGGGCGTCTGGAACTCGTCATTCTTGGGCCACAGTTCCCGTGCACTCCTGCCGTACTCGCAAGCGCTGTTGCGTTTTGCTGCTCACGTCCAGCAGGTTGACATGGAAAGCAATGGCAAGCGGGTAAGCGCAGAGGGCGTCGAGCTGCCATTCCAGACGGGCGAAGTGAACTTTGGCGAGCCGGGTACAAATGGTCAGCACAGCTTTTACCAGCTCATTCACCAGGGTCGCGTCGTACCATGCGACTTCATCGGCTTCTGTGAGTCGCAGAATCCCGTGCAGCTTGAGGGCGAGCCGGTGTCGAACCACGACGAGCTCATGTCCAACTTCTTCGCGCAGCCAGATGCTCTGGCCCGCGGCAAGTCGCTCGAGGACCTCAAGGCCGAGAATGTGCCCGAGCACTTGCGCAACCACAAGTTGTTCCCGGGCAACCGTCCGTCAATCTCCCTGCTCTTCAAGAAACTAGACGCCTACTCGGCCGGCCAGCTCTTGGCGCTTTATGAGCACCGTACGGTCGTGCAAGGCGCGATTTGGGGCATCAACAGCTTCGACCAGTGGGGCGTCGAGCTCGGTAAGGTGCTGGCCAAGCAAGTGCGGGCACAGCTCAGCGCTTCGCGCAACGAGAATGCACCCGTCAAAGGCTTCAACAGCGCAACCACCAGTATGCTCGAGGCTTACCTGGCGCACACGGCATAACTGCCACAGTTGCAGTCGACGACGCGGTGACCCCGTGAGGGTGCGTTGTCGTGCACAAGTTTGTAACCCCACTGAAGGCTTTGCTCCACAATCGTTAGTGGTCTGTCATCTGTCAATGTGGAGGAAACAGCAACAGGTCCATCCGTTACCGCCGAAAGGATACATGGCTGCGAGTCGAAGAGCCATTACAAAACGATTCCCATTCAGTTACTTGTCGTTGTGGTATTTGTATCAAATGCTCGTGGTCCTTCGGGTCGCGTCTTTTTTGCACGGACAGTGGCTTCCTCCTGAGATCGTCCACGTCTGCACAACGAGTGGTAGAAAGTCAAATGCTCGGCTTCGGATTGGTTAGAATGCACCCGCCCTACCCGCACACACTCCCATCATCACCCGCTGATCGATCGCCAAAAGACGTGAGCACACGTACAGTACTGTACTTGACAAACGCAATAGAGACAAGACGACTGGAGCTCCCCGTACCTCAACTCGCCCGCGACGGCCGACCCCCACGCACGTCATGGCGCCGTCCACCGATCGCACAACGGACGCCGTTGCTACGTCCAGCAGCGCCCGACCGCCGCCCCGTCCCGAGTCCGAGCGCGCGTCGTCGTCGACGTTCGTCTGGGACCAAGCGACGCGTCCACACGGCACTGAAAAAGCCGACGACGTTCAGCGGACACCTTCGACGATCAAGAGTGACAGCGACTTAAAGCGGCGCCCATTGCCTTCGCTACGGTGTGGTAAGCTGCAGACGTTCCAGTCCACTCAGCTGGTCCAGTGGCGGCGTCGGTACTTTGAAGGCATTTTGCGCTGGGAAACGGCGCTTCGATTGATGTTCGTGGCGCTTCCCACGCTCGTGTTCCTGCGCGTGAACAATGCGCGCATTGTCGTGTCGTTCTTCTTTGTCTACGTGATGCTGCAGGCTCTCGCGATTCTGTGGGGATTCCTCTTCAACGTCGGAGCTGTGCTGGGGGAGAACATGAGCACGATCATCACCATGCCCTTCACTCAAGCAGTCTGCGTTGTTGTCGTGTACGTGTCGGTGATGGGCATTATCCTGTCTTTTGGACGGGCCACGTGGATCCTGACGTGGCAATCGTTGGAGAACTTTCCGCTGATTCGACGCATTATTGCGTGCGAATGCAGTCCACAAGCAGTCATTCTTACAGTCGCGATGCCTCTACTGATCATTCTTCCTAGCTTGATCATGGTTCCGTCGTATTGCACGAGCACGGTGTTGCAAGAGTCGTCAACGCTGATCCATGCAATGTGTGAAGAGTCGTACATGAAGCTCTTGACCGATAAGCACCCGGTGTTTCAGCGGGCGTTGCGTATATCTACTGCGATTGCTATCTGCCAGTTCATTCAGCTCTCGCTAGAGATCTTGCCACGATGGCGTTCGGCGCTAGCTGGACTTGGCACCATGAAAACGTTTTTCCTCGGGGGATGGTTGCTAGGGATGAACTTTTTGGGTGGTCTGTGGACTGTTGAATGGAGTGCGCGGCACATCGGTCTCAAAATCACGCCTCTGAGCGATCTTACAAACTACCAGTGGGAAATCTTTGGCATGGCCTTGCTCGTCGGATGGATACTTTGGTTTCTAGCAGTCACGTGCTTCACGTATCCCAACGTAAGCAAGTGTGACTCGAACGAGAAGGCGCTCTCAGGCTTTTTCGAGCGGCTCAAGTTTACCTTCGTCGTTGGACAGGGCATTGTGTTTCTTCGAGCTTGCGTGCATCCACACATGGGCTTTGTGCACGCCCAGCTGGAGCTTACTATTATCAATTTGCTACTGCCGTCCATTTACGTGGTATCGCTCATCTGCCTTCGAATGGTCAGTCTGCTGAGTGCCCGTGCGGTACTGTTTGCCGGCCCTTTGGCTTTAGCAATGGCCACGATCATCTTTGTGAGCTCGAGGATGACGGAGAAACCCCACGTTTTCATTGTGGTCGGCCTCTTCTTCTTTGATCGCTTTTTGCGCTCCGAAGCTGCTTCATCGTTGAGCGAAGTGGGACAGTCTCTCCAACAAATGTTGCAGGAGACAACGTTCGACAATGACCATCCGCTTTTGGGTCACCGAACGGCCAAGAAATTCGTAAATATCGCGATTGCTATCCTGCTATTGTTTGTAGCAGCACTTTCAGGGTTCAGCGTTCTTTCCGCTCTTCAGAAGAACGCAAAGTGGTTCCCAGATGCCACTTCTGTGAAGTATGAGGACGACACGATTTACATTCATCATACGGGAGTTGTGAAGTTGCGCCTGGGTCTTTCGAATCAGACAAACCCGGCTATCTTCGTCGACGACCCGCTGTATGCAAGCTGCTCGAATCAATGGAATGGACTCAGCCTGATTGATTTGGCTTTTTTCGCTGAAGCGGCGTACTTCAACCCTTTGTCGAACGACACGGCAGAGTTTATCTCGGCAATATTTAACGACGAACTGGGCGACGTGCACGTTTACTTGCCCGCGCTGAACACCAAGACCGGATCAAAGCTAGACTTTTTCGAAGCTCACATCCCAAAGCTCAACACGAGCGTCATTTCTGTGCGAGGTACCGATATATGGCGATTCACGGATTTTGTCGAGGACGTGAAAATGTTTTTCGAGCCAGTGGTCTTCTCGGTGCTGTCGTCGATATTTCCGACCATCCGCATCTGGCCTGACGTCACATTTTCCACACTGATTGAGCTGTACAGTGAAATGATTGGTTTGTTTGGTCTGCAACACGAGTCATGGTACTATCATGAACTTCTGGACTACGTCACCTCCCTCACGGACCGAAAAGTTGTGCTGACGGGCCATTCCATGGGCGGTGGCATTGCACGGCTCGTTGGCTCCATCGTCGGGACGACATCTGTGACCTTTTCGCCGCCCGGATTCGTCCAAAGCTATAGTAAATTGGTCCACCATATCGGCGGTACGTCGATGAAGGTCGACCGGGCAAGCTTGCATCACCGCAACTTTGCCGTGGTGCCCGAGTACGATCCAGTCACCATGATCGACGTTCAAGCTGGCATGACCCAGAAGATCTCGTGTGATACGCCGCATTTATCGATGCAGCTGTCTTGTCATATGCTTGAGGGAACGATTTGTAACTTGGTGGAACACTGTGGCTATGCTCGAGGCAGGATCTCATCGTGTCTATTCGAGCATAACATTGCCGGAGCTACGGAGGACATGCTCCCTCGATTGCTTCCAACGATCTATAAGCCTCAGATGTACATGTTGCTCACGGTGACGCTGCTGATTGCGCTCTCCATTTGGTACCGTCGTCACCGTCGCAAGGTTCGGACGCCACTATCGACGTCGTCTCGTCGCGGCGAGGGTAGGACATCGAGCCGCTTTGCACATGGCTCAAGAAACATGCGAGAACTGCATACGTCCCCGTACGTCCGGCGCAAGTCCATTTTCTAGGTTGCACAGTAGACGACACTGCATTTTGCTCGACTCCACGATTCCTTGCTGCTAGAAACTGAATCTTTGAGTATACTGGACCCGATCCATTTGCATATAATTCCAGGCGCATGCACGTTGATCTTTTGCCTCTCACTCTCCGACTTGTTGCAATAGAATGCCTAGCGATGCGATCTTAGTCTGTCGTGGCATTGCCTCAACAATAACAGCACAAAAACGGCACATCTTCCATGCTGCCGTCGTTCACCCATTGATACACCCTGCACTGAAGATGTCTTCCGTCAAACGTACGCGAATCTTTCAGGCATGTGCACGCTCGATGACATTTCCCGGTAAAGCGGTCTTTCAACACCCATTAATCATTCTGTCGACTGTGGTCCGGTCGAAGTTAAGCGTTTCGTGCTCGTTGGTCACCAGCTTTCATTCTTTGCGCAGGTGTGGGGAGAATGTGCAGTGAGGACATAGAACTGCAATGTAGTTTCGCCATAGGAAGACGCGTGTCTGAGCTGGAGCGACACTGGTGCTCGTCATCCGTCGTGTGGGACAAGAAGGTCAACACTATATGCGCAGTTGATACCAGTCTAATCGCATTGCTTGTATGACTCCTGCACCCTTACATCCACCCAGGCATCGTGCGTGGCATTCCATCCGACATCTTCGGGTGAGCGTCGCACTGTACAGATCAATGGAACGTTTTGGACTCAATTCCACGTCAAGTGACGCGTATCATTTTGCAGCTACGGTATCAGCTACTATACAACCCGACCGAACGGGCGATGTCACTATGGAAACAAGTCGTCTTCGCTTACGTACCCATCAGAGCCCTTAGCACGTTCTCCATTACTCGCTTCCTCTCTCCCTCCTTTGACACCTGTGTCTTGCCCAACACGAGTCGAACGCCATTGCTCGCGCCTCGACCCAAAGCGTCTCGACCAGAGAGCGAGCGAGCGAGGAGCTCCGTTTCGGTTTACATGGGCGGGCCGTCGTCGGCCCAACCCACGGGTTCGGCCAAACCCGACCCGCCGCCGGCCCGTCCGCACCTTTGCCAAGTGGCGGCATTTCCCAGCGCTCTGCCACGTCTCAGTCCCGACGCAGTGAGTTGCGCCGTCTCGTAGTGCGTCTGCTGCACTCGACCGCGATGAACGACCCACTGGAGTGGTACTACGACATCCCTGTGGTGTCGCGGCTGTACCTCACCGGGTCGGTCCTGACCACCACAGCCTGTGCCCTGGACCTCGTGTCGCCCTTTTCGCTGTATTTCAACTTTCAGCTCATCTTCTTGAAAGGACAGGTACGTCGTCCATTGCTCTGTTGCTACGGCTCCACGAAGTGCGGCAATGACAGCGGGGACGACGACACGCGGTGAAGGGCTCGATGGTTGGCTGTGTTTGACTGACGCGCTGCTGTGCCGTGTCCGCTCTTTTCTGTCATTAGGTGTGGCGACTCGTGACCAATTTCCTCTTCTTCGGCCTCTTTAGTCTCGACTTTCTGTTCCACATGTACTTTGTGTACGTCGCTGCCCAAGCACTACTTGTAACGATGTGAGGCCGTCGCCGGGCGTCATTGGTCACGCTGAGCTGTTGGGATTGGGTTTGCTGTCGGTGCATTATTGGTGCAGTGCTCGCTATTGCCGGTTGCTTGAAGAAGGGTCGTTTCGGGGTCGCACGGCAGACTTTGTGTACATGCTGCTACTAGGAGCGGGGGCAATGATCGTACGTGGCGATAGTGTGCCTCGTATAGTTTCGAAAGCAGCTCGTGGTATTGCTGTGGTGTCTAAGATTGACGGGGGGTTGTGTTTTTGCTCATGTTATTGGCACGTGCTCTTTTTTTCGGCTGCAGTTAGTAGCACCGTTCGTGAGCATTCACTTTCTCGGCTCTTCGCTGACGTTCATGATGGTGTACGTATGGGGCCGACGGAACGAGCACGTGCGGATGAGCTTTCTGGGTCTGTTTCCGTTCACAGCGCCGTACCTGCCGTGGGTGCTCTTTTCGTTCTCGATTCTACTGGGAAACAGCGCGACTACGGATTTGATTGGCATCATTGTGGGACATGTGTATTACTTTCTGGAAGGTTGGAAGACTGTGTGCATATAGTGTGGTTTGTGGTGGTGAATGGTGAATGGGCTGATCTCTGACGCTGAATCTGCAGATGTTTTTCCTACAATCGCTAGGATTCGAGGCTGGAAGACCCAGCGACCGCTTGCAACTCCACGGCTCATGTAAGCTAGTGTCGATCGCAAGCGGAGTACTGTGTTGATGTCAAAGATATTTTTCTAATATTTTTGTTTCTGGTGTGGTGGAGCAGTTGCTTCTTGCTTGACCCGCGTCCCGTCGTCGTAGGCGGTGAACAGGTCATAAATGACCTCGGCGCAAACGTCGACGACCACCCTCACATGGAGTAACAATCGGACGCCGATGGAGTAGAACAGGTCTAGACCGCAAGCTTGGATCTAGAGTCCAAGCTGGCATGCGAGTGCCAGCATGTCTTCGACAAAAGCTGCGAACATAGCGACGGGACGGTAGTCCGCGATCGACTTAGCGACGATCACACGGCTGAAGAGGTGTGGCACAAGTCGTCTGTTTGACGCAAGAGCCGGGAAATCGATAACCAATGGTGCAGTCTAGATCGTTCTCCAGGCCTCGTTTCCTGCGGTAGCGAAGCCCGCGAGATGCCGATACAACTCGAGCGGCAGCAGTATTGCCAGTGCTAGTGGCGGTGGGCCAGTAACTCGTGTAATGGAGTTTGCATTTGGAACTTGTGCTTGGTGATCTTCCTTCCAAGAAGCAGCGTAGGCACTTGCGATACGGAGATCCATGCGCGTGCTCATTGACATTTGGATGTGCGAGGGCAAGTGCAGCAGACTGTTGTGGTTTTCAACGACACGGGTACAGCGCGATCACTGCGTGCAAATATTGGTCATGCTACAATGACAAAAGCACAGGTACTTTCAGGCAAGCACAAAGCTCGCAAGCATGTCCATAGCTAATTGCGTACTCTCACCCATGCGCTAGCCACCAAAATACTTTCACTTCGGCCACGCTGCGTGTGCGATATTTTGCCTATTTTGTGCTTGTCGACTCAAAGATGTCTAATGTGACGCGCCTTGTAGGATAATGTGAGCGCATGACGTTGCTAAGGGTTCTCAGATCCCGTAGTGGCTGGTCATCTACGCCACGGCAGTTTGTATATACTCCCTCTGCAGTTACATTTACACCAGATCTACGGAAGAAACTCAGACGCGTTCTTGGGGGTGTAACAAATGCTCCAGATGATCACGAAACTAGCTAAAGCACCACAAAATGAAACAGCATAAACTTCACCGCAAGATGGAATTACCCGAATGATGCATTGAAAACGAATCATAATGCACATGTGATGAATACTCTACGCTCAACCATGCACATGCTTGTACAACATAGACACGTATAAGTCTTCTGTCGATATTCGCACAACTGTCGTAGCAAATTATTGTAGATTGAGTATTCCTGGCAGTAAAGAGGCGTCGCATCAATCGTTACTCAAATGATCAGTGCATGTTGCATCATGGTAAATATTGACACGTAAGAAATTTGCTGCAGACACAGAACTCTACGACGCGAGCGTCATTGTTTTGTGTTTTGATTTAAAAAACACTACTATGTCAAGCGTAAAGCGTCATGAATAGATCTCGTTAAGTGTGCTACATGTTCGATGTGTACCGAGAAAACGATGTACCTACGCTTGTGTGCAAAATGTCCTCCACTGCAGACGTCAATAATGTACTTATATTCACGGCAATTTCAGACGACAATCCCTCGATCACCATTGACATAACTACCAACGATAACCATAAACTTATTTGTGACAGCCAGAACACTTATTATCGATGCGTCTTATATTACCTGTTCCATCGCAGTGCATTTACAGGGAAGTTAAGGTGCGTGTGGATGTGTCAAATGTAAATTTCGCACTGTTGTTTATTTTTCAATCGTTATGCCACGACGCCCGTATCTCTTTGCATAAATATCATAGAATGACTTAGAAGTTATATGTAGCCACAGCCTTCGCAGTATCCGATGTTAATGGATGAAATGGTACAGCGCAGTACCATAGTGTCGCCACAATAATGTAGATTGTGTCTTTGGTACGGCGGAAGTCTGCGTTGGGCAACAAATGGACAGGTATCTTCCGCTTTGATAGTATGCAAGCTCATACATGACCTCCTGCAATCGTACCAACTGTTACCATCGCTATCTAGTAAAATGTCTGCTCTAGACACCTTTGTAAACAACACACATGGTCTGTAATGCATTGCTCAGGACAAATCTTGGCCAGCGTGGACACTGTTATTCGTCCTAAATGTGTCCGCAAGGCTTGAGCCAGAACCGCTGTGATTTACCTTCAATTTCAAATTCTTGAGAGTGTTTGCACCAAATCATTGGAATACTGCATCGATAATTTCCATATTGGACGGGATATGAAGCATATTCTAGAAGCATTCTTCGAGTGGCGCCTTGACATATGCACTAGTAACGTCGCCATGGCTTGCTGGGGTACTCCATTTGATCGATAATTTGACATATGAAAGTCATAGAGATGACAGCCGAATATGTTTAAAAATAGCTATCAACCTCGATCGGTAATGTACCACGGCCTACGAATCGTGCCCATATTTAACCGATGTCGCCATTTCTATCCGTTTAGTCTTGAAAAACCACAAGATCACACAGAGGAATACACGTACCCAACTAGTGTATGTGCGTGTAAAGATGGAACGATAAAGCACAAGGCGACAACATAGCGGCTGCATCTGGGGTAGGAGTTGTCGCTCACTCGATTGTGTCGTTTGTGCAGCTTGGAAGGGATACGAAAGTCAACTAGTAGCGTCGAGAGTTTCACGCGAGCAGATCGTTCGTAGAAAGTTCGTACAACTTGACGATCCGATTTGCACATCGCAAAACACAACCGGAAGTACACGCCACTGCGCAAACTGAACAGTGTCGTTGTTTCGGTTCAGCATCAAAGCGTTCTGCGGTACATCCATCGCAGAAAAGGTCAGTAAGGCGTTCATGACGAAAACTGTTTGCTTCCTGCTTGTATTGGGCGTCTCCTCGACAAGCGACTTCGGCGTCGTATCGGCCGCAAGAAGCTTGAGAGTTGTTCAGCATCCCCCAGGACGACGGCGAGGCGACCCGTCGTCTCGCTCATACAGGTGGCGAAGAGCTACAATAGCAGGGTGAAGTGGTATCGGCACCGAGCCACAAGGAAGAATGGGGATATTTCTTTAATGGCATGAAGGCGAGGTTTGGCTAGAAATGGAAAGACAAAAACGCTATCACACAATCAGCAGAGAGTGTAGTGAACCGAGCAAAGTCGACCAAGGATGGTGACGCGCTATCAGACACGGCGTATTGGTTGAAAAGTGGGACTTTGTCAAGATCAGCCTATATCGACAAGCCATTTGTAGTCACCGATCGAGGCGCTAAGATAGCGATAGCTACACTAGTGGGTTTCCTGATCACACTGGCTTTCTTCGCGGATGATGAGAAGAAGAAGTGCCATGTTGAGACACTGGCCTTCCTAGAAGAAGGCGAGCTCGCTTCCGACGCAGCTGGGCGCAACAACTTGACACGCTTGCTGTCCAGACCTTTCGTGTCAGTGTCCACGGCGTTACGATTCCTTAATGCGCCCTCCATTAAATAATTGACGGCCTTCGTCGCTTTCGCCGAGCAGAAGCGTGTGTTCAGATGTGGTGACTTATATGGAAGAAGTAGGGGTGAGCTGTGACTGACACCAAAAAGAACGTCATATGACAACATTTACTGTATGCATCTCAATTTTTGGCCGCGATGAAGCAAACACGCATGGGATAACGCTCTAGTATCCGCCACGTTCGTTCGTGTGTAGTAAGCCTTCTAACAGGGTTACTCGCACATTCCTGTCGATTCGAGAATACATGAATTTGCACGACATTAAATGCATACTGCAGGTCGCATAGCACTCGAACAGCGGATCGAGTATGAGGATTAGGGCAATCGCTCTCCACGCTTGAAGCTCCATGCCGCAAAGAAAAAGAAACATCCATCAGGAACGCAACGCGCACTCGAGCTGTCACAATATCATATGCTGCATTGTACAGTCAATGTAATGACTCGTCAGCTACACCCCCACCTATTGTGCTCCGATTGCTTTTGGACCTAGCCGAAAGAGGACATCGATTGAGCAAGGAGATCGATTGAGCAAGGAGATCTAGTGCATGGCATCCAAAGTCTTACAACACAAACCTGGCATTGGACGGCGGCAACGAGTATATACTTTTCAGACCAAGATGTCCGCAGCAACGAGTATCTTTTCCTCATCAGCGATGTCTGAAACGTAATATCTCGTATACTAGGTCAGCCCTGCAACATCGAAAAGAGACGAAACTGAATAAAATACATGTTCAGACCGATCCCTCACGTTCTTTCAAAACAACAAACGACTACGATGTAAAAGATCAATGGACTTTTGCAGCATGGAAGCATTTGCCACGACCGAAGACTTAGTACAAGCATCGTAATAAAGACGCCAAAAATTCAGTGTGCGCAGACAAAGCAATCGCTCGACCCTTTCCAAGATTTCAGTCAGAGCGGACACGACTATGCAAAAAGTCGGTCAGTGACAATGCTGAGAGTTGTAACGGGGCACTGGTCACTTCGTACTAATCACCAGTACGAAGTCAACTCTCACTGACAACAGTGAAGTTCAGTGCCCTACTAGGCAGACACTGTACCAGGCCTCATAATTTTGTAAATTCATAAACGTAAACAAATTGAGCAAATTTGTGGACGCCTCCACTAGTAACTGTGGATCGGTCCATATAGCGCCTCTGACCGCATAACGGTCCGTGTTACGTCCGGATGTGTATGTCCTGTGCCAGCTTATCAGGACCAGACCTGCTTCAGGATGGCGCGATGTTTCGATGAAGTTTTCTTCCAGAGATAGGTGCATGAAAGCGATAAAGGGCTCGTTCAGCTCCCATTTTAGGATCGAGAAATCACACTTGATCGACGTCGTGTTTGGAAAGATGGTCGCGAGGCCGCCGCAGAATGGGCGAAGTCGCTTGAAACGGGGGACGCAGTCCCAGGCGTCATTTAATAAGGTATTGACGTCGTCGCGGTACGTATTAAAAAGGTATCGATAGTTTTCCTCAATCTCATTAACTTATCAAGGCATCCAGAAGCTTTCGAGGCGGTCGCGGTACGCGTTTAGCACTTCTTAAGTGAATTTTGTGCGACGCATCCTAACCAGCTGCTGAGGCAAGACATGCGGCGTGTCGTGGTCTAGCTGCAGGTTCTTCTCGTCACGCTCGGTCTTAACGCCCATAAGTATCACGACCATTATTATGGCGTACATATTTGCGTACACGATCTCCTTGATGACTGACTTCTGGTCGTTAGCCTCAAGACGATAACGGTACTCGTCAGCAGCCGACCTTTGGTCGTATAATTGAGTTTCGATGCCCGCGACGTCGATCCGCATTGATCCGACTGACACGCACTCGGCCTCGTCATCGTCGTCCCTCGTCCGGATCATCGTCCTCGATGCAGAATATGGTAATGAGCGTGCAGATCAACGTTGATGAACCCTTGCTACTACGTGACCGGCAGCGACCGACTCTGCTGCGTGGCGAACGAGATGTTGATTTCCTCGATGGTGAGCGACAATACGTACGTAAATTCCACCACTCGATCGATACCAGATTCTCCAGGTGCTTCTCCACGGTGTGCGCGATGATCGGCCGGCAATACAGCTTGTAGACTCTAATAACGCGATCCAAGTGTACCCAGCGATTCATTGTTTTAGGAAAATTGGCGCCTATCTCGATAATAAATTTGGTTTGCAGCCGCATATGGACGGACAACGAGTAGACCTCATTGATATAGGCGCCGCCGCTGATAGTTTTAGCCGCCTAATTGACGATGATGTCGATCTGATGCGGCGCGCACCACACGCGCACCACATTGAAATCGGTGCAACGCGCGATAAGAGTCACGAGATCTGCGTGGCGCCCAGCCATCGTGTTCTCGCTGTCTGATGACGCTTTGAGCAGCTTGACGCGGCCGTCTAGGTAGAGCGCGTCAAGAAACTCAACGAGCATGTTGCACATGATCTCCGCCTTATGGAAAACAAACATTGAGAGGTCGACCAGATGAATGTTGCAGAGCAGGCCCTTGTAGCAGATCCGCAATCGAACATCGAAAAACAGACTTTCGCGATGGGTGATTGCGTCAAACACAAGGGAGAAGGCTCACACGGACACGTCGCCCACCATGTTCGAGATGTCCTATAGAGAGGCGCTGACCAGGAAGCAAACGTTCTGGCCAGCGATCATGTCTACATACCGGTCAATTTGGCCGTCCTGGTATGATTTTGGAGTGCTGGATGGTGGCCGCTGTCTGCCTGAACGACATATCAAAAGACACGTGGTCCACCGCAAGCTCGAACCGCATGACGTAATTGATGGTGACCTGTACCAATCAGGATCGTTCTTATACTTGACAAACCGTTGGCCTTCTCATTAGTTGGCTTGGAGGCCTTCTTGGCGATCGCGTTGGCCACGTCATCGTCTCCGTTTTTGTCAATGTCAAAGTTGGCAAGCACCTCTTCGTCACGAAATAACATGTAGCCAATGATAGTGTCGACGATGCGGGCGCTGATGTAGTGGATCAACGTGTTGTTTCTAGAGCAGACGTGTCTATTTAATCATTTACCGGTTGTAAGATGTCTGATAAATATCAAGTTTAGTTAGCAGCGCCGGTACTTCGCTCGATTCCGGTGGTTGTACGGGGCTGGTCACCATTTACGATGGCTCTCTTGGGTGCTGGCAATTTGTTGATGATAAAATAGCAGGCTCGCTCCTCAAATTTGTGTCTCGGCTCGGCGAAATTTTCGCTTAGCGACAGCCCGTAGTTGCTGCATGCCAGTTTGCCAAAACTTTCCGACACTTCCTGCAAGTGTGACTTCCTCGCGTTGCAAAACGACTATGTTGCGATGAATTTACAACGTAGTAACACACTTGCTGCTCAGCAGACGCTAGAACCTTCTCCAGACCATCGCATATTTCGTATCTTCGTCAGGATGACCCTGCTTTAAACGGTCTTCGACCACCTTGGATAGCGTCGGCGCCGACCTGCTTGCACTATTGGAGCAAAAGTCGTGTATTTGATCCAGCGCTCTCCCGTCCAATGGCATATAGTAATATGTAAACCGGACTGCGCGCAGGGGCATGACCAGAAGATGTGTTCCAGCCTCTCGGTCACCCCTCGAAAGCAATGAAGCTTTTGAAAAGATGGGTTAAGCTCCCTCCCCGTAAAATACAGGTTTACTTTCCGAACCGCGACCCGATAGCAGACACAGACCTGGTATGCTGTTAGTTCGGTGCCTAGCGCCCACAGATAATTTAAGGCCTGTAACAATGCCGCCGCTTGCCAACCGCTTGTACGCTCTGCGTTTTAATGCCTAATCACCGTCAGAGTGAATGCAATGCCTGACAAATACCGAAACAGGTAAATTTTAAACGCCCTCTAGACGTTTTTGTTACCAATAGACTCTGGGACATTCCAAGGAAGCCCTTGGACTTGCGGATGCGCGTAAAAGGCTATGTCTTGAACGGTTTCACTCCGGCGAAGGTCCATAGAGTCGGCCGCTGTTCACTGATCGACAACGTTATCCGTTGCAATGCAACAATAGATACTGGCTTGCTTCTCCTCGAGCAGGATAGCACTTTGCTGCTCCATGAAATGACACTCACCTGTCCCCCGTACACTCCCCGGCTATAATAGTCTCCGGCCACATGCCCGTTCCAAGTCAGGTGGGTGCCGCATAAGCTGGAATCGCTGAACATGGAGGCTAGCCCCGACTGTCATATTTGGCGCCCTCAGAAGTATCGCAACCCCCAGAGACGCAGATTGACCTATTGATGGGTGCTGAGAGCTACCGAGGGAATTGAAACTAATAGATGTAGACTCCGATTCTCTGCAGGCCCAGCTCCTCGATGGCGCAAGGCTAAATTCTGCCATACATCCAGGCGGACATAGGGTCCCTCCGTCGAACGTATAATCAAGGGTTATCAATTCAGTAGTACGTGGGCCAGAAGGCTTGCTAATTAGCCGTTATCACACGGTAACAGCGGGACAGTGGCCGCAGAAGCTCTACTTCCCATTCCTTCGGTTTAGTCCAGCTGATGGCTGTCGATGCCATGCTCTCACGCTCTGTCATGTACCGCTGCTTCCTGCTTGCAAGATCAGGTAGACTGGGGGCCAGCCCCGGCTATAGCAGCTGCAGAGGATTACTTCCGAAGCAACTTCGGGATTGAGACCGCCATGGCGTTCGTTCGTCTAGTGTCCACACTGCAGCAGCTTCGTATCCGAAGACCACATAAAGAATGAAGCTTGCAATACCGAATAGTAGATATCCATGCGTTGTACAAGCCATGATAAGGCATTCTTCATTCGCTGAGTCTTGCATGCGATCGCTATCGACGCTAGCCCGACACCGCCGGCGTGTTTAGACGTGTGAAGGAGCATTGGGTTCACTTTGTGCCTCGTGGATTCGGTTCTGGGTAAGTAGTTTCACAAAAACGGCTTTTGTAGATCTCGGAGCTGTTTTTTGCTAATGACGGGAGCTCAACACCGCTCCTGTAAATAAAACTGACGGTAGTATGATGACCTTCAAATTCAATGCACGAAGCTCGACGCTGGTGGCAAGCGGCGTTGCTGAGGAAAGACGTCGTTGGACGTTACGTATGCGCGCTGCTCAATTCACGATCGTGAGCCCTTCCACCCTAGAAAAATAAATCAAAGCACCGCATCGTTCCGCCATGATAAAGTATTGGAATACCACAGAACTCCTTACTGTGGACAGTAAATCATAGCTTGCGCTTGCGCGGTTGCACCCAAAGTCCGCAATGACGCCCAAACCTTTCCAAGATCTGCTGGACACATGGAATATGCCACACTTCTTTATTAATGACGGTTGCATCATCTAAAAACGATGAAAGTTGTGTTTAGAGCCGCCTCCGTGTAAAAAAGTGATGCCTGGGTTAGAAGGGTTACCATGAATTGCCAGCGCAAGTACTTCCGCCCCGATGCTGTATAGTAAAGGAGCCAGCGAACATCCTTGGCGGATATCGAGCGCGGTTCCTGTGTCCTCGAAACATCCCCCACAACTATAAAGTATGCAGTGGTCCCGTTATAAATCTTTCAAATCACGGTAAAAAACTCAGGCGAGAATTTAAACCAGGTGAGCGCTACGAAAAGAAAATCTCGGGTACTGGGATCATATGCTTTGCAAAATTCGAGTTAGAGTATCGATTTTCTGTGCATTTCGGACACCTTAGGTTTGGCAGTACCTGTGTTGAGGATCCCCTCATCATTAGGTATGTCTTTTGCCATTGCCGTCCATGAATATAGCCTTAATGCGAATCTCCTATTAATTTCTCCAGTACGCGCTGAACCCGCGTGGTGATGGCCTTCGCGAATATCTTGTACCTTGTTTGTAGCAGCACGATTAGTCTGAAATCCATCGCATCCTCAGAATTCCTCTTTTTGTGTAACGAAATAATTAGCCCTTCTAAGAATGAATACTGTGGGTGACCGCCTTGATGTAACTCGTTGCCAACAGCGACCATCGCCGATGCTTGTACGGATTAGGTATCACTAAAGAATCTTTTAAGCCCATCCGCTCCAGCTGCTTTGTGGCAGTTCAGTGTATCAATGGCTTCTATTACCTCATTGAGACATATCTCGCGCATCAACAAAACATTATCGGTCGCCGATAAGTGTTTGGTGTTCGAAATCGTGTTCAAGTCGTCGAACCGGACATCCAGTAGTTAAGGCGTCGCTGAATGGTAGACAGCACCCCAGATATGCTTTCATTCATATTCAAACTGATCCGTCGTTGTCATGTCGCGCGTAAACGCGGCCCCGGAATTGGTTCAAATGGATGTATTAGTTTGATCCTTTTCAAACACAGATACCCGTTTCAACTTCCATCGAATTTGATCCATTGTCCGGATCAATATGTCACACGTTAGCGCCAAATGTCATTCTCCAGCGTCCTCACTTGTGACCGCAAGACGCCTCTTACGAGTGAGTATATGCGCTCGGCTCTACGACTTTATCCGCCGAATAACTACGTTTCTTCATTGGTCCTTCCGCCGCCGTAGTCGCTGAATCAATGTCACACACCTCCGAGCGGTAGCGTCCCAAGTTGCACATGTCGCTTTGTAGCACATGCGGTCATCGATAAGAGCTTCAAGGAGCTTATGAATAACTGGAGAGGGCTGAGCACACCTGATGGGATATGTAACGGTACTACGCTGTCGGCGCGACTGGGAAAATAGTCCGGCATCTTTGTAATGCAACTGCACCCTCTGATGATCGGAAGATACGCGCGGTTCATATACTGACACATCTTATACCACGGAGGACCAGGCTTGAGGCACATAGAACCGATCTATGTGACTCGCCGCTTGGACCCTAGTACGTAAAGCAATTGATGAGGTCAGGGCCGTCACCTTCTCCATACACTGGCGCACTGAGAATGCAAGCGTACTCCATAAGATTAGCTTCTATTACGCTCAGGAGCGCTGCGCTTTCCATCTGCCCCTTCCGTATACCGCCAAGCCTGTCGAGAAGCGGACTCGGAACACAATCGAAGCCGCCGATTATTATTGTCGCTCCATGATTCCAGGCCCACGCCCGCAAATTAGTAAAGAAATAATCACGATAGAAGCGATTGTTCGGCGCATTTATGTAAATTAAGCGGATATCATCCAGGTCGACTGCAATGGCCCGGGTCGACATCCCATTATCTTCCATGACGTAGTCGAGGCAGATATTGGAGGGGTCAATAACATCGCAACATTCGCAGTCCGTTCATCTCCGATGCTCCAATACGAAATTGGTGGCCCACTGTGCTGCTCATGTTGACCTTATAAGCGGGCCCATGTGATAATGAGCTGATCCACTTCGTCTTGGCTGAGTACTTGAGTCTCTTGGATCCTCTAGTGGACGTTGGTGACCCGGAATCCGACGCAATGCAGTAAGCCACAAAAAATACGAGAGTTAACGTAATAACCCCTGACATTCTATCTTTCTATCCATTTGGACCCATTGTATTGCTTTATACCTTGATGACTCCCCCACATGTTGTGTGGTCGCCGGAGATAGTAATGTCTGCCGTAGTCGTCCGTGGGAGTGTGGCCTCCTGTGCAGGTCGACGCCCCAGTGTCTAGGATAGGGATTCCCTTAGTATTTAAGTACGGCCTTCTTTCTCCCATGCTTAAATGCATTAGAGATGAAGCTCGCGACAAAGCACCGATTTTCGGTGGCTTTCAGATGTTATTTGCCTTCAATACGTTGCAAAACATTTCGGCGCAGCAGAATGCATTCCCAGGCGGGGTAACGTACCCCTCGCCGTGCATTCATCTTGGACAAGAAGAACTTAATTCTCTCGCTCAGATAAAATCGCGCAAATTATGTGTTAAGCGAATCTTGATTTGTTGCCTAAATCATACAATTTCAAGACAAATTATCATCCCCGTATGCGTTGGTAAGTAATTGGACTCAGTTGCGCGGCCATCTGTAAGCGCCGTTAAATTTTACGGAGCCGGTCTGGTGAATTTGGCACACTAAGACTCCAACCACTTAATCGTCGATGTATCGGCTGTCTGAGAGCGATAAGCACCTAACCTGGCTTGTATTCATCCACGTCGCGAGGTCGCCGTCCAGCTTTCTAGGATCTGGACGATTTAACGGTTAATAGCTTCATTTGGATACGGGAAGCTTTGCATCATGGATAAAAGCAGCTTTGGCTTTCGATACGACACCGCGGCCCATTTGTCAGGACTACTATGCATATGTGGTAAATAGTCGCAGCTGATGCTGTCCTTGCCTCACCTTGTTTCAGCCGAATCTTCGGCCAACTCGCTTGAGTGTAAGCCGGATCACAGTTATCAATATGCATAATATAGTCCGACATGACCGCGTCTCACATTGCTGATGAACGGCAACACTAGTGCGCATAATTTGTCGAATTTGCTCTCCCTCCGCGTAAGTGGTAGAGTGCGCTCTCTTTTGCGACACGGGAGGATCAGAGATATCGCGACTCCTGAGTTTTAACGCTAGCACTTTGGCGTCGGTGTTGTCATCATTGTGATATAGCAAGGCTGTTGTCAGTCAGTCCTCTGTGGAGAGCTGGGTACGCGCAAGATGCTGAGTGCTCATTAGATCCGATTTATGACCGAGATGTGTCGACCGTGTGTGTGGATTGGTCAATGTCGAGCGTTGATCATTCTCTGGAGACCGCGTGTGTACGTAGGCTAATTAATGGTCGCCTCATAATCGAAGCATCAGTGGCTGCTGCTGCTCTTATGTTTTTCGAACGAGATAGTCTTGACGCACTGGCGTATATCTAAAAAAACTTATATGTCCACTCTCGTAAAATTTCGTTCATCTTGTGTTGG
This sequence comes from Hyaloperonospora brassicae, assembly GCA_947650285.1. NCBI lineage: Eukaryota > Oomycota > Peronosporomycetes > Peronosporales > Peronosporaceae > Hyaloperonospora > Hyaloperonospora brassicae. The sequence goes on along the minus strand of CANTFL010000448.1, from coordinate 49,050 downwards.
TACTAGGGCGATACGAGGAGCAATCCTACGATTGCTTGCATTTTGTAATACATCCAAGTGCAAAACCCTTCGGCGTAAACAATAGCCGCGATGGATGAAATATCACTGCTGCCCCAAGTGTACATCTTAGAAAAAGGGAGAGACAAAAATAGAGGGGGCGTGGCGCACTCCTGTATATACAATTGAAATATTTAAACTGATTCCCGTGGGGCGATGCCGTTTCACCCACGTTGTACATTGATTAGCGTGAATGTACGTACAAAATGACTGAATTGCTCATCAAAATGTAAAAATACCGCCACGTAGATACCCCATTTTATACAGGCCGTGATAAACTACGGAGAGAAATCGTCGGCAACCAGGTCATTATCGGACACGGCCTGGTCTAACGCCATTGCCATAAAATGTTCAATGGCTGGGTTTGTCACCGGCGTAAGTCCTAGCCCTTTCTCGATTGTGGACAGATCATGTTCCGTGGCTCAAGTCCATGATCGTGAGTGTAATGATCGATCCCGAGCTTGCCCGCATATTCGTAACTAATTGGCGTAAAGTAGCGCGTTACTGCTCCGTACATGTGAGGATCTACGACGTGGGCGGCCGTTATAATCGGGTTGCCGCACGAAGACGTAGCGACTGCTTCTCCTCTTCCGTAATAGTCACCGACGGTCATTTTTTCTCGTCGTCGCTGGACGAGAGCTCGACTGCACCCACCCCCGTAGGAGTGGAAGAAGGTGGATCGATTGCTTGTCCCGTCTTCTTTGGCCAGTTCGTGAGGTAAACATAGAAAAAGGCGACTGTATGAAGACGTGCCGGTCGGTCCCTAGAAATGGCAATAGGAAGTTGACGCCGTCGGATAGGCACCGTGACCCATCTTTTCTTCGGAGCGGGTGCTGTCTGCTGAGCGTTTAAAGGAGGTAGAGGGCCGTTTGTACTAGACGCTTGTATCGTAAGTACGTCAAAAGATGTTAATCGCTGCCGCAGATGTAGCAACTGCCGCTGGAGACCTCTTTTCCTTGCCTTGATGTAAATGCAGCATGCGCGCTCTGTTTTTTTAATCTCGTTGAGGCTGTGAAAATGTAGCTAAATTCTGTAGCGCTTCAATTTCCCGTTCGGTAGCGGCTCTACTACCTGGGCCGCTCAACTGAGCTTCCGTGAAGCAGCGTTAGGCCATGGTATGGCCTAACGCTCTTCAAGACAAGCACTGAAGACGGCGTCTAACCTCAGGGTGCTTTAATATGATTCGACGCCTAAACCATATATTGCGCACGATTAAACGCAAGAAACATAGACAGCCAGTGAGTTTGACTGTTCGACGCCAGAATGTATAGTTCCGGGAGTGAAGTGTGCATATATCTGGATGTTCCAGATCAGAATCAGCTGCAATTTTTTGCTTTGGAAAAACGCGGTGAGCTTCTCAATGTACGTAAATCTTGTGACGTTGTAACGCTTCACGGAATGCTCGCTGGCTGTTGCAACACGAAGTCCGTCCCTTCCAGTCTGTCGGACTTAAAAGGACCCCTGAGATGGCATATTAACAGTAATCACCATATACATAGCGCTTTAAAGTGGAATTGCTACGTCTTTAAATTTACGTGCCGTCGCCCGATCCAAAAAGTAAAAATGGATACTGCGTCCCACCGAGTTGTGGCTTGTCGTATTGGCTACATTAAACAGCCGCCGCAGCTCATCCCATTTCACCCGCAGGCGTTCCGCTTCCAGCAAAATGTCCTCCTTGCTTGCACTCGTATTTTTGCGATAGAGACAGATGGTGAGTCCGCTACGCGAGTGCAAGACAAGTTCACCTTCCCCTTGAGCTTGAATTGTCATGTACAGACGGACTCATGTCTTATAATTCAGCACGCAATTCAATAATTCGGGCAAACACGGGCACACAATACTCCCGTCGGCTAGGCCGTTGATTATGCATCATCCTTTCTGCGTGCCTCCAAGAAGTCGGCCCCTGCTGTTGATCACCGCCGGCTGTAGAAGGGCGCCCGCAAAGTCTTAATGTCCTTCTCGTTGTAGAATTCTGGATTGATATTAATGGCTTGCAGGTTGCCCGTATGCCGTGGCGACTGTTGGCTCCTTCCACGAAGTCGGAGGTCGGCGGGGCAGTCGTCGCTTATAGGGTAAGTGGTGTTAGCTATGCCCATGTGACCTTGCTAATTAGATTATGTAAGATGGGCTTGAAGGACGAATTCGAATTATACAGCGATTAAGTCACTTTCTTGGTCTGAGCCAACCATGTTTCGTAACAAGCAATTCCAGCTACACATGCTTCCTCGAAGAATTGTAACGAAACCACCTTCTCGTCGATGTAATATTTCAATAACCCATTCAATCCAGGAGGAACCAACTCGGCGTCGATCACGACGGTACTTTCGACGATAAAGGTCAGGTATGCTACCGTCGTCGTCCATGCGTCGCGCGGCGATTCTTGTGGAGCCGCTTTCCGCGCATCCACCACCACGCTGGTCATCTGGCCGTGCGTCGCCTCTTTCGCCTCAGGGCGTACCTGTAGCCGAAGCTAGCCGGCGCTTCCCACCAAGGGAGACCCTCCATTACAGTCCGTGCCCCAATCGTGAGGAGGAAGAGGGGGCGGGGGAGGGGGCTTCAGCTCATCGCCTACGCCCGCTATAAGGGGGGAAGGTAGAGCGCTAAATATGACAATAATTCTCGGGGTCCCAGTCGTGGAAGGCCGCGTATCGAAAATCCGCGTATACGGTCCGAGGCTGTCGTGTCGGGCGGCACACATTCAAGTGCGAGTATCTAGCCCATGTCGAGGTTCGCCGCTCCACGCATGGTGCGGTCGGGCGAAGTATTTCCGGGCGCAAGCGCTGGAGAAAATAACTTGTAAGTGTACTCGGGTACATTCCAACCTATCAGCTCATATATGGCTGGTAGGGCCGTGCGGTGATGAAGCCAATTTGAAAAGTGTTGGCATCCTTGATCATGAACTTACTTCAAACTGCAAGTCGTGACCAGGCTGAAAAGTCGTGGGCTGTCCCATCGTTCACGATCTGGCGGGTGTGGGCCGTCTGGAAAGAGCCGCAGGTCGTCTGGAAGAGATTGGTGCGCAGTGAATCGTTCCCGGTGGATTATTTTTTTGTAGATTGTCCGATAAATAAATTGCGGATATCGATCGCTACTTTCAGCAAATTTTCAAGATTTGGGCCTTCTTTCACACAGGAAGGGTGAACAACAAAGTCAATATTCTAGCTAGAAAAATAGTAGAACTGGTGTAATACTAAATTAAGTCATATATCTCTCGTTTCTTGTATTGACCTGACTTAAATATATTACTATAACTAAATGGATGATGACGTCTACTCACAACCCATTGCGCGCGTCTAGCAGCGATTGGTGGGTTGATATAATCACAATATCAACCAATGAGTAGACGTTCGAATCCTCTTAACAATATCACTGCAAGTAGTGATATTGTTTAAAGGATTTCTAGCATAATTTTCGATATTGCCATTTTCCATAATGGTAATTTAATGCAACGGGCTACCCCGTTACAGTGGTGGTCATGATATGTTGCCAGTTTTGTACTTCTACAAAAGCATAAAGTTTATGTTTGTCACCACCTATGGGAGCCGTGATGACAAAGATTGGTGTGAAAGTTCGTCGCGTCTTGGGCGATAACGTAGACTGCCCATCTGAGACGCGGATGCATTGTGCGTTCTATCAACACAGTGGCATCATACGATGACAATGAATCGGATAATATTAGTGTAATATTTGAGCTCAAGATGCGTACCCGCATCGCTGTGTAAATTTGACGAGTAGAACGCGCTATGCGCTTCTGAATCGTATTTGTCCATCATTTGTACACACCCTTCATCATGTAATGGCAGGATGGGCGACCGAACATGATGATGCACAATCGTGACGGATCCAGTCACTATGTCCGGACGGTATTGTTCTACTTAGACAAACCACTGTACTCCCTCCAGTATATTGAATGTGGCATCTCGCTCACGACACGACTAATCGCAGCTGTAGCCGAGCCGTAAGTTCCGTTTAGCCTTTAGAAAAGAGCTAAACCTCGGTTTGTGAAATCTCACACTCAAAGAGGATTCATCGTCCTTACTCGACGGTCGAGTACGTCTGCAAACGATTTAGAACGCAAGGCCGATCACAGGCTGCTTGGACAGACGTGCATCATGCATGCTCGTTGGAGAAGTAGTGGCACATACTGCTATGCTTTCAAGAAGACTTACATGATAGACAACACCATGGCTGCACAACTCAACAAAATTGACTTCATACGCGGATCTTAAACGAATGCAGACATACACTGCGTGCATCAGACCATCGTAGATGATGTACTTAGTACTTGAAGAAGCCTTGAGTCTAGTTGCAAGCAAGTGCATGCCTCGATCCAGTGTATGGGGCGTAATCGAGACTAATGACGCGGCTCGAGAATGCTATACCTCAGCGCTTTGGCAGTGCTTAAGTTCAGTCGAATTTCCTCCCCTTGCTAATTTTTGAATAATGCTTCGAGAGGAATTACACAAGTGAGCGCATTGACGTCCTCAGTTCGCACTCCTATGTTAGCTTAATCCTGCTAATTATAAACGAGATCCCTCCGAAATTCGTAAGGATTTTACGACTCGAGGACTTTACGCCTAAAGGACTTTCTTGATAATTTAATGGATGACATAGCTGTAATTTTGTCGTAAAATGTCATAACGTAAACCGTCAAGCCATGCCTTACATACCCCTAAGAGATTTTCGTCGACGGTCTTTGTGGTCTAGGATAAAGTCTTCCCAGTGGGCCACGTGCTTGATGTTTGGGTCCTTTTTCCAAGTACATTCGTGCTCTCGAAACCCATGTTACTTGATGAGCCATTCTGGATGATTCAAGAACACACTCTTGCCTTGAAGCGCTTCAATGATGGAGATCACTGCCAGTTTTTTCTCTAGCAACATAGGTGCTGTCTTCAAAATGGACCGAACGCTGACTCTTGATGAAACTAGGACGAAATGGCTCAGAAGATCGATGAAGAAGATCGAGTGCGACTTGCTGATGGTCATAAGTAGAGATAGCTTGGCCACGCTACTATTTATTTTCGCTTTTATCTTGAACGGACCTATCTTCCATGCAGATAATTTAGGCTCCATCTTGTCATGTTTATTTTTTAAGATGCCGGAGATTGAGATGGTCGGCGGCCAGCATTACCACATCTTCAGCTTTAAATGTAAAATTGATTCGCTTCATATAGTTATACTTCTTCTGCGTTTTTCTAGCATTCATCAAGTTGGTTCGTGCCAGCTCTATCATCTTCTGCATCTTGTCTGCATTTTTTTTGCATATTCAACTACGCCATTTGCTTTATACCACCTTTGAGATCATCAACAACAAAATTGCTTACCTGTCTCCCTGTGTCAATTTCGACGGTTGACAGCTGGTCTGACTTGCTTACTAGCAACCCGCGCAATAAAATGAATGGTACCGAGATGATCGAACCAATCATCACCACAATACGATACCATACAGCGTAGAGCGTCTTATCAGAATTAAATTCTGCCAATCCATTTGGCCGTCAGCTTGCGCACGGCGAGATGCAGTCATTGTAAGCGATATATGTAATGGAATTAGCGACTTTGCATGACGTGAGCTTTGGATCGCGTTCGCTCATTATAGCCTTTGGCATACTGTGGTTTTACACAACAACATCGGATAAGAATTTCAAAACTTGCGGCGAATCAAGGGTGAAGTTTATCGAAATATACATTGTTCGCTTTAACAACTAATTTACTACAGTCATGATATCTTCTTACCCGCTTTACAGCGGCAGTCCAGATATGAAATTCATAGAGACAGCTTTCCAGCATTCATCTGGTAGAGGAACGGGCATCAGCTTGTCATTTTTAAGCATGCTCGTCTTTCATCGCACACATATGCCGAAGCTTGATACATACACACACGGCCTTTTCTATTGTCGACCAGAAATACCATTGTACCAATGTAAGTTGTGTCCGACGTACACTCGAGTGTGCTACAGTGTTTCCATCATGATATTCCATTAACATATTTGTGATAAGTTGATCGTCTGAAGGGACGCAAAATCTAGTGACAGCGTGGTTGTCTTGACGCATAATTATCCAATCTCCATCACGTACTTATCTTGACTTTGTGTATCGCAACCTCAAATTAGTAGTACGTGTTGTACCCTGCCACAAACGCTTTTTTCACTGCGGGAGAGGCATTATAAGGTACTAAGAAGATACGCATTAATAACAGTGAGAACTAGTGCTCTTGTTGACTAGTGTACACCGTACACCCTGAAAGGAAGTCTTAGTACGACAACCAAGTTTTTGTTAAATTATCGAAAAACAGTAATCATTTATAAGCACTATTTCGTCTTGCTCTATTAGTGCAAAACCTGAATGCATAAATATCAAAGCATGTATATTGACCTCTACTCTCCACCCATTGCGCGCGTCTAGCAGCGATCGGTGAGCTGACATAGTGGTTTCTCAACCAATAAGAATACCTTAGATCACTGTAACAATATCTTTGAGCTAAGAGGTACTGTAGTGATATATTATCCTCAATATTTTCTATAATTAAGTTGTCACAAACGATACTAATATGTAACGAGCTCACCCAGATAAAAAGGGCTATATACTGAGTACAAAGAACTCGATATGAAGGACTTGACCACTAAAATGTAGTTGCTGCACTTGAACTAATCCATCATGTTGTGCTATTCCCTCCCCTGAATAGGTTGGCACAGCGAGAAGAAGAAAATGGTTGAGTCGGAAGAAAGAACATTATTTAGCCGTTTACAGACTGTAACGACGAATGTTTTACTTGCGAGTAACACATTTGGATCCTCAGTCATGACCGCGGCACATTAATGGAGGACTTTTTACTTAGCACGGACGTTTTTGATACGTGGACGGTATACCACACCAACAACAATGTTCGTAGTACATTTGACATGATGCAATGTAACCTCAAATTTACCAAAAAAATTCAGCATGAGTGCCACTATTGGGATGACGGTGGGATGGGAGAGCATCCAACGAAACGCGTTGTTGTCAATAAAGACATCAGACGGTTTCTTACATAGATAATTCGCTATCTAGTACGATAATAATTGATCGCAATCATTTGTTGTACGTGGACAGGCCTACCTTGTTCATGAAAACTAAAAAATGTGGAATGAGACGCGATAAGGTGGTCCTTTCCAGCCTTGATCTATGATATCCCGACGCCCGTGTTGCAATTGAACGCATCGCTAGTGATAACAAACGATTTTGAAGAATCTAATAGTTGTAGCACGGGCTCTTGCTGGAGAGCCATCGGTAAATCTTAAAGGCATTTTATTATCTTCGATCCACTCCCATCGAACGTTTTTCTTTCCTAAAATGGTTAGGGAAAGTACTTTTTTTGCAAAGTTACTTGTAAAGCGTCAGTTGAAACCTGATGGATATAAAAGGCTGAGAAAATCTTTCCGCGTGCTTGGTGCCGTCATTTGCTTGATTGTTGGGGGCTTTGCTTGTCCACGCTCAATCCCTTTTTGGAGACGGTATGACGCATAACCCGGCACTGCCTATCCACAGCGAGCACATTCTTCTGTGGGCGGACAGGTTTTCTCGACGCAGATCGTGAAACATCTCGGAAAGATGCTTGGTATAATCCATTATTGATTGAGAAAAGTACAAATGTCGTCCAAGTAGACGACCACATATACAAATAAATAACGAATATACCTGCATAAGGCTTGACAAAAAATCAGGCATTCCTGCCAATCCCATAGGGGCGACGCACCGAAAATAAGTTTCCTTGTGCGTGCGAAAAGCCGTACATGAACGACTGGATATTCTGAAAAGCAATAGATGATAGCCCTTGCAAAACAAACTACCGTGTAAAAAGCGCATACTGTCATTCGATCATTCATCTCCTCGATAGGGGGAGCGGTATGTTAGGAATCGTGATGTGACTGCTCACGTGGCGAGAATTGATGATCCAACTAATAGTTTCGAAGCTTTTTTCTGTCCGAAGCCACTCACCACGTGTAGGAAAGTGTCCCGTAACATGGTCGTTTTTAATATATTACATACATTTGGTACCCACGGTGAGTTTGAGACTTTAACTATATCCCTTTTTTAGGTTGTACGAACTAAATACCTCAAGAGCTTCTTGCGCTGTCTTAAACATCGGAATAAGGCTTAAGAGCTCAGAACCGCATCTAGTTTCGTCTCGAATTTAACTGCACTACACCGGGAGATGGAAGTCCATCCAATAGCTTTTCGAAAAAAACATTACTGTTTTCGATATAATATACGAGCTAAAAAATGGAATAGTGTCATTCAATTTAGGAGGTGCAACTTGAATAAAATACAGCTGGGCTTACTCTTTTCAAAGCACATGAGTCCTTTGTAAATATTTAGATGGCTTAATGGCTTTGTTTAAAGAATTTCTCTGGACCACTGCTTTGTTCATAAGTCCAAAAACGTTAACGGGGCCGTTTTGTAGTCAAATTGACTGGACTCCCAGTCCACTCGGGGCTCGTGTTTTAGGAACCACAATAGACCAAAAAATAATTCCTGCTCGGCATCCGATCTACTTACTGCATATATTATTCAAGAAAACTTGCCTTCACTCGAATGGACAGCCGCCTCAACAGACGACAGCTCTGCTGAATTCGTAAACGATCCCTCAGATCGTTTCAGCTATCCACTTTGCTTTCTTACATTATTTGTAGCTAGCTCGGGGCGGATAACACTACTTGAGAATCTACATTTATGTTAGCTTTGTCATCGGTATACAATAAATGACGCCTTATGTACCTGACAGCGATGGTAGCTGAGAAGACTCCTTTATATTTACCGCGATTGTATTTTTATACTCATAGACTATCGCCTCTTCGACATCTTCGGGTGCCTCTTGCACACTGTCAATAATTCTAATTTGCACCTTCAGTCGCGATTTCTTCCGGCTGTTTGGTCTTTTCAGGCTTTCTGCAAGTCGATGTCCTGGTCGTTTTTAATAAACATAAAGTCGCGAATCGACAATCTTTCCTTGATGGGAAGTTGCACGTGTTTCATTTCCAATGGCCCAGGTCAGACATGCCCTAAGATTTGTCAAGGAGTCGGCTTAAGGCGAGAAAACTGCTAAGTAAGTCTTGAGTTTTTTACACCAAAATAATTCAGCTCAAACTCTAAGGCGATATTAATCGCTTGACTCAACGATGAATAGCATCGATTTTAAAATTTGGCACGTGCCTGATTGTTCAACCGTTGTGAAGCATAAAATGGAATCGACACGTTTATGTTTTAAACTTGAATCATCAGCTGTTGGAATCGAAAAACGAAATCTTGCAAGTCGATACAGCGCGCTTGAATGAAATTTTAAAGCAGATCACAGAGCTGAGTTAGATAATCAGCTGATACAAACTCCATCCATAGATAAAAGAGCAAATCATTGACAGTCGTATATCTGCTTCACGACTAGACGAATACTCTTTGTTAGTGCCGGTGACCACTTTACCAATCGTTGGAACCATCGTTTCTACCATCGTTGCATTCTTCCAGTCAGCTCCTCTCACTGTAAAACATTTCTGTACGTGTTCCTAACACAGCGCAAATGATTCTTGCACATATCCTCAGAAACGTGGTGCTTTTACCGCGTCCAGACTTAGGTCCTGTAGTCACGTCGCATCTGGAATCTTCTGTATCATCTCTTGCTGCTGCGCCATCTTTGCGAGTATGTTTGCCGTTGACTTCGCGTTTGAAAGCGCGCTTATAGATGTCCACACGTATTGCAAATATATCTGCTCCACGAGGTTCAGGCTTGCGTCGATAATTAATTAGAGTCAAAGTTATACGGGATACTATTTGGGTCAAGTCAAAGACGAGGTCTGGTTCTGATGTATAGATCGAATGGCCAACAAGTGCTAACAGGTGCGATTCTTCGATAGAACTTAACAAGTAAGTGCATTGAGGTCCTTAGTTTACACTTCTACATTAGTCTAAGCCTACTATATCATAAATGAGTTCTATCCAGGACCCGCAACGACTTAATGTCTGGAATACGTTCTTGATATTGCAATGGACACTCGAGCTAATTCTTTGTCGTGAACCGTCCCATCGTGAATCGTTAAGCCAATCCCTGCAGTGAACACGACTTGATGTGTGAATATGAGAAAAGTTCCACAAGTTACAACAAAAAATAACTGACGCTATCAATTGGATCATGTCAATTTAAAATTGAGTGATGGCAGAGATGGCTCATGTGCCGTAGACATATCGGAAATTGTCCCTGCGAACATGGTCACGTTAGACGGATGGTTTTTGCAAAAATGCCTTCCACATAGTCGATCAACACTATTAAATGCCTTTAATGTGAGGTTCTTTGAAACGACGAGCGCTCGTGATATCATCGGTGCGCATCACACACGTTATGTGGTATGATGGAGGCTTTTTCCTCGATATGATCTGTGGACACAAAGCATTGTCAAGTAAACAAGGAACGTACATCCTTATCAGTGTTTAATCACCTAGATAAACTCAATGCGTCATCGATAGAGCGAGCAGTGTTGCATGAATGTAACAAGCGTGTGCGCAAACAAGAAAGGCAGATATTCATCTAGCGCACAAATTGTAGCTTTTTGTTGCCTGACTTACACCGAAATGCTAACGAAATGTCGGTGAGGCGTAGCGAAAATTCCGAGTAGTAGATGCGCTCCACAATACGATTGAACAATTGTGTGAAATGATCCCCCCTTCGACGTTTGCAACAGCAAATCTGTATTTTTTATACTTGCAAGATCTCTCCACTCACTGCACTAGCAGCACACACGCATCCAGAGGAAGACACGTCGACTTCGGTTGTTTGCGTGTAAAGATGAACGAAAAAAAACACAAGGCATCAACAAAGCAGCTACAGCTGAGATAGGGCTAGTCAGTCACTTGATTTTGTTTTTGAGTGGTCTTAAAAGGATGCAAAAAATAAATAGTATCGTCGAGAGTTGTCTTGCGAGCAGATGGCGTAGGAAGGTCGTACAGCTTCAGGATCCGACACTTGGTCGGCAATTTTCAGACGCTCGAATAACGATCTGCAATCGTTCCATATTTATCTCGATTTACCTCAACTGTAACTATCTCGGATTGGCGACTTCTCACAACTTACTACTAAACGAGCTGCATTGTATCACCCATAAATGAGAGGGTCACGTTATCCGCTGTTCACTTCTCATTGGTCGCTGTTTTCATTATTGCAATGCGTATAAGTGGTAGTGACTCTTGACTTATTAGTGAAGCGAAAACGATCCGTTTTGCAATATTGTACGACTGACTATTTTTGCGTTATAAAGTCGGAACCATTTGTCCTGTCCTGCTTTTAAGACCTCGTTTGGCTTTCTTCGATCTTTGCACGGTTACACTAAGATATATTGAGTAATGTGCTTTATTTTTCCTGAATCACTCGTATTTTCTATTCTCTCCTCCGCCCGCGTTGCATTGCTTTTCGTGTTCACCTAAGGTACGAGACATCTCCATCGCTTCTCATTTATCGTCGCCCTCGCATGTAAGCGTAACGGCGACAATAACGTATGAGTGATTTGGCGTCGTCGATATAATCAACATGACTCTTTGTGACCATCCAGCGAACCCGTGTAGTAAAGCATTATATCCCTTGGTCTCTTGATCTCTAGCCAAGATAAGATTCCTGACCACGTGACTTTCTTGACTCAATTTATTAGTGTCGCGTCATACCTAACAATGCGAATCAAATAGAAAGATGTCATGTTGCTAGTTTTTTTGCCGGTTAAAACTTCATTGGTGATGCTCGCTTAGATTAAGCTCGCGTGAGCCTTCGATACTGAATGAAAGCTGCACACGTATCAGCAACGCTAATATGGGCGAGTGGCACACCGCAAGAAACGCATTCTTTTTATCATAATAAGAATGTTGGATTCATCATTTACGCCCTGTCATTGTATTAAAACGTCACTAGTCCGACTGTCGGTATTTTGTTGTTATACCAAGTTCACGCGAGTTTCGCCAACACAATTTTCGAGCTCATTACTACAATTTGTGCGCAGGATGCGAATACAATGCTTTTTTCGGCCCCAAATAATACAACAATATCGATACACTTGGATGCTCTCTTCTACTTGTGGGTTGCAACAATAGACAAACGTAGTTTGGCTTTCATGGATTATAGTGACTACTTTCTTGCGTCCATGCTTTCCTAAGGCGTGATGGGCTTTCATGGTCACTTCAAATTACCTCATCGATCCTTTCAGTTATCTTCGGATCTTCCTAAGTTCTAGCGGTATGTGTGCTATAATCGGAAGATCTAGTAAGGCGTGTAGGGCTCTTGTGCAAATTAAATGTTCTCATCGACCCGGGTACGTTTTTAGGCACACGATAGCGTTGAGTTCTAGATGGTCTAGATGCGCGTAAAATTCACCAGCGTACTTACGCGTCGTCGAGAGATCCTCGATTTTTTACAGATCTAAAAGCACCATATACACTAGAGATGCGACATCCAATAACTTCTTGTGTCCCCATATTCTGCGGATAATACATACGTCATCCCCCATCCAAACTTCAAAAAATTGACCGTTCTTCTTTATTTCACCACCGCTATAAGCGCAGTCCGCGAATTCGCATACATCTTCGTCAGATATATACGACGAGAAGTAGATTTTCTGAAATAGAATGCTGATATAAGAGGTCGAAGAGAGTGATTTTGTGGCTCAAATCATCGAGTAAGAATCCGAGCGTAACTTTGACTAACTTCGTCACGAACTTTTTCTTCGTTCAAAAACGTAAATTCATTTTAGCATCTTCTTGCACACGATAATAAAGTATAGATTTAGCTTAAACGAGACGAGACTTGATCTAGATTCCAGTCTTTAGCTTCACTATTAAATGAGTCGATCGCAACATATGCCTTCACATCTTTGTCCGTAGTGTTTACATTCTGAGCAAGCTTCTTCATATTTGTATTAATGTCTCTTCCTCCTCGTTCTTTAAGTTGATACGGTATCTTTGCATGGAGTATATAATTGCATGTTGTGTGTCATCACTTGACTCACCAACTTTTACAATGACACCGTGACCTTTTTTTGAGATATGTTTGACCTTCCACAAGTTCGTGCGCCTACGCATTTAATTCTTAAGTGTGTGCATAATGATCAAGTCACTTTTAGTTCAGCCTAACTAACATCATAAGCTTATTTTCTGATCTGCATCTCTTTCAAAGTATCGTTGGTACGTTTTTCGCCTAACTCATTCAATTCATCAAGATGTACAAGTTTATATAGTATAAGGACAACAATCGAGACGGTTGCTTATACTACCTGAAATACGCTGATGATCTTCTAAGGGTAACATCGCCAAAGAACCTTGTAAGACGCTCTGTCTAACTATGACGAAGTCCTTGTAGTGATGGATACATAACTCAAGACTTTAATATTAAATATTTATCATCCACATGTCCTGAAATCGACCATCAAGTTATCACATTCTGTCTGAAGTAGTACGAAGCAATTTCGCTTCTATCTGTGTAATCGACCTGTTCATTCACTTTGACGTGCTGCCCACCGGTACTCTGAAGTCGTATATATCCTTTCGAAAGCTTATAATAACGAGGTTTTTTATCCGCGAACGCCTCTTCCCAGTCCTGCGTAAAACTCTTTGCATCAAATTTCTGGCCCATCTGCTCCAACGTTTTGGCATTCGGATCATCAGCTCAGCCCTACCGAATCACGATTTGTCACGTATAAGTTTTTCGTAACCAATTTGTTGTTTAAGCTTATGCGTGTGATGTACCACTTACCTTTCTGCTTGAAAATGTAGACTTTCATACACGATTGGTTGCATTATCGTATGTACGCTGCTTTTGTTGCAGATCTGAAGATGCACGGGGACGCACCGAGTAAAAAAATTTGGATGGCAACTTTTGATAACCGCTGGCGCTCGGATGATGCGATGGTGGTTCAAAAAAATTGGTATAAAGCTTAGCAATCACTCAAGCCTCTGATTAGACTATATGATGAATTTCTCTCCGATCCATTGAGTCTTGCGCTATCCCTTTAAAGCAATGCTAGCACAGCAGCACCTTCGTCGACCGTGGGCACGAAGTGTAACTAATTTTTATTTATTGCTCTTTTTTCGTGATATCAAAGTGCGTTTCATCGTTGCCTGTTTTTTGCACCGACGAAGATTATTTAAAGAATGAACTCATAATCTGTCGGCAAACATATCCACGACGCAGTTTGATATAGATAGTGGATATATGTCAGCGCTGTTAGCATAGGAAATACGTATCGTTGAAAATTTTCCGTAGTAATAATGACCCTTATTAACCTCGAAGATCTTTTCATATCTTTCAACCTTTATCTCTGCTCCATGGAAGTGTACATAACAGGTGCCGCTTCTATCGACAATCACCACACGACTTCAACGAAGTAAATCGTATGATTATCAACGATAGGGGTTACAAGAAAAAGGCTGGCCGAAGCGCTTTTTTCCAGCTTTGAGATGTCAATCTCACCAAAATCATGAATCGTATTGGGCTGGCGACGCGTGATAGCCTTCGCACATTAACAGTGCTTTAGTACGAATTACATTTGGTCATTTGCGATATCAACGTACTGAATCACATTAAGTACGGTCTTATCGCAAATTGACCAAATCTTATTCTGTCTTGATAATGATCTGTTGACCCGGGCTAGTCAGGGGCCTACTTTGTACTTGCTTTACCGAACAAGAGAAATTCTACATTTTTCAAACTTCTCATTTGGTGAAACGTTCCACAAATTTATAAATGCAGCATTCGTATAATGAGGTCTTGATCTTACATCTAGAATGAAAATGTTAAATCATTCTGAGCCATTGTATTGCTCGATCTATATCAGCACCGCTTTCAGAGATCTTTCGTTTATCGAATAGATCTTGCGATATTGACTTACACAACTACTTGATTTATCTCCGACCGGTTAAAAAGATGTTACGTTTTCCAAATCCGTTTTGCCATACAAACAAAAGAACGTATTTTTCTTACATTTCAAGCGTCACAATATCAGCTATGCAAATAATGCCGCATGCGATTCAGAACGTATACACGACTCTTTTACTCATTGAAGAGAAGTAGTACCTCGTCTACGAGATAGGTCACTGTTTTCGCCACGCCATTGACTCCCAAAGCATACAATAAACGATATTCGGAGATCCTAACATCACTGTATCCTTACAGGTCACCATGCATTGTCTTAGCGTATCTGTTTTTACTTACCAATTGTTGTAAGTCACGGGCAATCTGTGAAGAGCCACAACGCTACGTCCGATCCACATTGCATCAACGGCATGGCATGACATACTTGCTGGTAAATTGTAAGCTATTTTAGTCAGCGTGTCATCTCTCCATTTTACCCGCCGGTAATCATCACTTGACGGTCCATCGAGATTCATACGTATGACCAATCGGTAAATGGCAAACGAGCGGCCCAATCTTTGCACAGCTGATGGTGGTGACTCAAGTGAAGTCATGAACACTATTTGCCTGCCTACTGCGCATGAATACCAGGTCCAGCTTGTCTAGGTTAGTATAAACGCTTCGCTTCCATGTTGTCGATACGTAGCAGTACTCGCTTTGCGCTTTTCTTGGAGCACTTCGATTACCTCGCGTACAGCTCAGCTCTTCCAAAATTGCAGTGACTATGTGCATTACTCAGTTCCATTTAAGAGTGACAGCGTCTCAATAAACATTCAGAGTCCGTAATAGCAGTTAGACAAGTGTTGATCGGTCCGAACTTGTGGGTTCCAACAAGTAAACATCCGCAACGACAGGAAGAGCACTCGAGTAGCTCAAGTACGTACGATTGATCGCTTCCACATCCTGCCAGCATCATTGCTAACATGTTTCGGTCTCACGTTGCGACTACATAAACATCACAATTCATAGCACACAGCAGCAACGGCTCTTTTCCGCTGCGCAATGTGCTGTGATAATGAATGGACAATCAAGTAATTTGACTATCTATCATGAACCGACAAAGGAGTTCTGTAGGTCTTGTCCATGTTGCTGATGTGATCGAGCAAATCTCCATTGGCCACATCTTGGTGGTGTGAATGGAAGACAGCGCCACACTGGTAGACGCACGAGTGTGTACTTGCTCACTGTCGCTGACCGATGCAGCTGGTTCTTGTCGGTCTCGGATCGATTGTATACAATATAATGATTTATCGCCGTGCGAACATGTGCTCGAATACGTGTGGACACTGTTTTGTGCTTGCGTTACGACAGGTGGTTCAAACTTGACGGTATTCGACCGCTAATACTCTATCTGTGTTTCGTTCAGGGCATTTGAGATGCTGTGTGAAATGTGCTGTGGTGGTGTAGTGTAGTGTGGTGGAGCTTGCTAAAAATGTGGTGGAAATAGCAAAAAGTGTGATGATAATAGCAAATTCTTCTGGTCATGTTTACATAGCAAGATATTATTAGAGATCATCATCAATTCAGATACTTTTTCATTGACCCAATGTGGTGTCAATGATATGTATCGGGCTCACTAATACGGCGGGTTGGCATTCCCCGCGCCTTGCAGTTACTTCGGTGATCGAAACCGCGCAAGCGGCCGATGGGACCCACCATCGCGGGTTGATGAGCTCCTAGGGGAGATAATACGGCGGGTTGGCATTCCCACACCTGACGTTACTTCAATGATAGCACTCCACGTTAAGCAGTGGATCTCCCCCACTTTCGATGTTTTTGCCTTGGCGATAGCATACGACAGACTACTGGCTGTGTCAACAGCTTCAAGGGTCTATGACCCTACCATGTACCACGGACCGGCCGGCAGCACGAGTTGTCGGTCCGCGCACTAGAATGTCTCTTTTTCTGGGGACCAGCCACGATTAGATTCCGGGTCTCCCGGCGCTGATATCAGGCTTAGCGAACTGCTGAGGATATAACGCATAGTTAACTCCGTGCAAGTAGACCATCTGACCAACAAGGTTTCGGGCTCACCCGATACATACGAAGTGGTTGATACCGGTCATTTTGTTTAACATCAAAGCTGCCGATGAATGATGGACGCGTGCAATAGCCGGTGAGCATCTCGTGTGCAGTCGTGTCTTTATTAGCCATAGTGAACAAAGATATAAGCAAAACATCTAATCAGCTCTATGACAGGGTATCTTTTTGCATTCACTCACGTGTGTTCATTAACTGTCAATCTTCCTCTGCACTCGTGTGTAGGTGTGGCTCCAAGACACTCGTCTGTACGGCTGTCAGTGCAGATCAGCTTATAACGTCTGCACTACCAGCGTGAATGTCCTGTACACGAGTCTTTATACTGCAGCGGATATGGACAATAATTACGAGCTCTTGGTAGCCCACACAGCTTGTGCTTTATACATGTGTCAGCTGCGCTCTGCTCTTGCTCACAGGATTTTTGTTGCTTTGTTGCACTGTACGACCAAATTGACGACGACACTGTAACTTGCTGTCAATCTGCTGTGCGACCTGCGCTCAATGTAGTCGACTTGTATGTAGTTATGTCGCGTGGTCGCTGCACTTACTTCATATCTTTACATTTTGTGAAAGTGTCAGCCACAAATGAGTTGCGTACCTTATCGCTGGTCATTGAAACCACGTGCAGTGGTACATGTGTACACTGACTCTCAACGGCGTGTCCACAATTGTTCACCAAATCGTTCTCTCCTAAATTTGCTTGTCATGTCGCCGTACGCAGTAGAAACACATGGTGGATTATCATACGAACGTTGCTCTTCATGCTCTGTCGATGTAGCCGTGGCGACATTATACACATCAATTCGACCTAAAACACTCAGCACCGTGCTGCTGGAAGACATTCTTCCCGTTAATTGCTCCCATGAACATTTTCTTGAACGTGTTGGGGTGTGCACATCTCAGCCGTAATTTCTGCACCACGAAAAGAACTCGACAAAATGGTACAAGGTCCTTGAGGTAGCTTCCAGATTCACCTACGCAGATTACCGACGATATCACCAATTCGCTGGTTATAGCGTCACCTTCTGCCTGGTCTACACAAAGCAGCATTCCTTTGGTCAAGGCGCGTGTATCAGGCACCACGCCGGTATTTCGAGCTTGTCAAGCCAAGATGACACTGAAACATGTTGCCTCGCTTACCCTTGACAGAGACTCATATCAGCAATGCTTACGTGTACCTTGTCGTACCTGATCGACTCGGTCATCCAAACTCATGAATTCTCTACATGATCGTAAGCACAATCTCGTATGCAGCGTCTCCGACAAATCAGCGGCAGAATGGCGTGAGCGACAAGAGAAGCCCGTTGTTCATTGGTAGACTGTTCTCTCTGTTTGTGGTTCGTTGCTTTCGTTGCCAGCTGCTATATGAGCACAGTAGCAAATCAGTAATAACAGGAAGACACATTGGCAACACACAACATCGGAGACCAATTCATTGGATTCAATCTACACATCGTGGCAGCACGTTTCAGTTAGCTACCCCACTGCGCGCAAACGTCCTGAGCCGCCCACCATACAAACCTGCTGCAAGCTCATAGCAGCTCAACTCGCCCATCAAATGTAACCTGACGCCACAGGCAATTGGCCCGCGAGTAGCAGATATAGAAAGAGGAATTGACATAGCCACTCCTCAGCGTGAAAAATCGTCAGCTGCCAAAAAGCTCAGGAAAACGCATGTTTCTCAAACTTGTCAACCGGAAAGTAGGTAACTTTCACGATGTTTCCGCCAAACTTGCGTCCGTTCAAAGCCTAGCCACAAAAACAGAAGAACGAAAGTGCTGAGAACAAAGCATGGACACGACAAATACAAGTTACGACCCTGTACCTTCAAGGCAGAAACTGCGTCTTCCTCCTTTTCGAAGCGAACGTAAATGCAGCCCAAGCCGGGCACATCTTCTCCATCCTACAACAGACCATCATCAGTAACACCATTTTTCTTCAGCTGCCACAGCTCGACAGACCTTAGGGCGCGGAATTTCCAAGCCTGCTACAGTTCCAAAGCGCTTGCACTCTTCCTCCACATCTTCAGCTAGATCAGCATACTCTTCGTCATCTTTTAGCTCATCCACAGAAACCATGTTTAACTGTCACAAGCAAAACATAGTGTACATTAAGTATCCTTCGTGCAAACAGACAACGTAGATAGCAAGACCCTACCATCTTGAGAACAGGACCGGGTTGGTCCTCAGGACTAGGGACCGAAGTCGATATGGATCCGAGTGCCACTCCATTGCTGGATGACTGGCGTTGAACAGACAGAGGTATGCCACCGATGCTTAGTCCGTTTAAACCTTTCACTGCCTGAGCAGCGACGTCTTCATCCTTGTACTCGAATATGGCGCTGCCCGTAGAGGCACCAGTTGCAGCGTCCTTGACCAACGTAAAGCTCTTAAGCGCCCCGAAAGGCTCCACTAGCTCCTTGACTAGGTTCTCTGCCAGTACGACCGGAATATTGGACATAACAAGTTGTTGCGAGCTGTCGTCGCCCTTGGTAGAACCAGCGACAACAGCTTGCATCTCGGAAACTACACCCAGGGTAGCTCCTGGTAAAGTTGACATGTCCGCGGTGATTTCAGTCATGCTTGGGATCGACGGCTGGGCGAACCAAGCCGGGTTTGGCGTGCACCCCAAATTTGTAAGGGCAGTCTGGGCACGCGCCGAAATCTGAGGCATAGGTTGAGGCGGACCCATAAAACTACGCGGCCGGCCAAACTTTAGTGGCTGTCCCAGAAGCGACAACTGGTTCAGCAGTAGCGCTAAGTTGCATTCCTCGACCGAGCGCATTTCGCAGAAAGCAAAATGCCCGTCGGTAGATATCCAAGTGTTGATGATCGGGTTCCCAGGCTGTACCGTGAGCCCCACCTGCTGAATTATCGTACTCAAGAACTCCTGGAGCTGTGCACCCGTGACGTTAGGAGGCAAGTTGCCCACGTACAGCTCACGCGCTGGTTTTTGGGCTACTGCAGCAGCCATCGTCACATTCGACGCTTGCATCTTGGCAATAATGTCCTGAAGACTCATCGTCGGATACTGCGCCATCAATTGCGTAATCGTTGGATTCACGCTCGTGCTTGGGGCAGGTGGAGCGGTCCCGACTGCAGGAGCAGCATCTATCGTAGCAGGAGGGTGTTGATGCGCTTCTGGCGAGCTGTTGGCCTCACGACGTCGTCTATCACGCGAGCTAGAGCGTCCAGAAGGTCGATGACGACGGCTGTAGCTAGCGCTGCGACTACGACTGTAGCTTCGTCCCCTGCGGCGGCTACGATGGTCCCGGTCATGATCGCGTCCACGAGGACGTCGTTCTCTTGGTGGCGAATGCGAACGAGAGCCGCCACGTCGCGCACGACGACCGCGTGGCGGCGAATGCGAGCGCGAGTGCGACGAGTTACGTCGATGGCGACGACGACGCGATGACCGAGACGGCGAGCGTGGCGATCCTGACCGCGAACGACGACTGCTTTTCCTCGACGAGGACAATGGTCGGTGCCGTCGCCCATCCTTTTCCCGCTCTTCGTCCTCGTCGTGTCTCCCCTGCTTCTTGCCGTGTTCCTCTCCATCGTCTTCCGTCTCCTCTTCTTCAGCCTCTTCTGCCACTTCCACCTCCTCTTCCTTTCTCTGCTTCTTCTTCTCATCCAGCTCTTCCCCCACCTTCTTCTCTCCGTCTTCACTCGTCATCATCGCTGTCGACATCTTTCGCTTCGGCGCGGACGGCGTCGACCGCGAGCGAGACGTTGCGCGTCTCGACCTCTTCCTGTCTCGTCCTCGTGACGTCGAGCGCGGCGACCGGCGCTTCTTCGCCGACGACACATGACGACGTCGACGTCGCGTCGTGGACCGAGAGCGGGAGCGCGAGGGGGACGCCGCGGAACGAGAGCGGGACGGCGACCGCCGTCGACTCCCCCGACGACTTTCGACGCGTGAGGTGGTGCTCTCGCTCGCGCCGACGCGGAGAGTGCGAGTGTCTCGACCTGCGACTGGACGCACGGGCGCTGCGGTACTCGTCGGCGCCCCGCGACGCGCTCGATCCCTTCAGAACGTCCTTGTCCGGGAATGGCTCTCCGTCGCTCTCGCTCTCCGTGCGCCGCTTCTTCCAGCCTGCCTCGCGCAGCTTGTTGCGGATCGCGTCTTCGTTGTCTTGGCCTCGTACGGCACTCGGGGACGACTTGCGGCGTCCGTGACGGCGACTGGACTCGCCCTCGTCTTCGCGTCGCCCCATTTCGTCTGTCTGCGTGTCGAGCTCCGGCGATGATCGCGGGCGGGACGGAATGACTGGATTGTGGGAGGAGAGGGGCCTGTGGGATTGAATGACCTGTGGGAGTGCATGACCTGTGACAATGCATGATCACGAGGATTGCATGGTTTGACGTTACAGAGACGGCGAGGCGCACTCGCTGCAAAAGGGGTACACAAAAAGGGTCGAGTCTGTGTGCAACAACTCTGAATGGGTACATTTCGAGACTGGAGTGTGTCGCCACGTGACACGGACGCAGACGCGTCTGCCGTCCCGGAGGTGCAAGTGTCGCGGTGAGGTTTGCAGCCACTGGCATCGGTTGTGTCGCAAGGTTTGGATAACGTGCAGACGCGTTCGTGCATGTTCCGTGCACCTGTGTCGATCTGCTTCTGCACGTTCGATCAGAAAAGTGGCTACGTAGAGCTCTAAGAAGCAAGCCGCACACTGGTGTGCAGCAACCAACAACAACATCCGGCAAAGGCTGAATTCTCTCCATGACTGAAGCAAACACACACCCGTCGGCCCGACGCAGCATGAAAATCAGGTACTGACGGTGGCAGCACGGTCTCCAGTGCTTCACTTTAGACGTCCCATTAGTTGCACACAACCATTGGTTGAACCAGTGCTTTGCATCGACTTCATTTGAGCAAGATCCTACTGACATACCTTATCGTCTTCCAGCGTCTGCTTCGTATTTGCCCGGTATAGTCACTGCTATTCGGTCACTTGTGTGACTCTGATCGCACGCGATGGATAGACCACGCGATACCGAGTGAAGCCATAAAGTATGTCAGTAGCTTCTTCTCATGAGCGTTCTTCATGGCGCTGCGCCACCGCAGAATGCCAATAAATACGGCGATCACGCCAAGTTGTTGCAAGCGCTTCAGCCACTTGTTCTTCTTTCGCCGGCGAAAAATAGATGCACCCCGATCTTTGCTTTGTCCACTGACATCAGTGGGCACGATTTGGTCCTCCAGAACAGGCGTCCTGAACACATAGCTGCGGTGAGCTTATCGCCTTCAGACAAAAGCTGGAGTTACTTACAGATGTTTGTGGAGATTGATGCGACTGGATGATTTACGCACGACTGAATTGGACAACGCATTCGTTGGAACCCCGTGCGATGGGGACGGAAAAAACGGACGCGGGTTCCGCACGAAGGATTGCATATCCGACAAGGAGTAATTACGGTTGGACTGTTCAAGCATGCCCCATGACGAAAGTTAGACTGCAGCATCTGGCAGGATGCCCAACAGCTGTCGCTTACCTTCGTAGCAACTACTTGTAGTGACTTCAGAAGCGCGATCACGTCGGTGTAGTCGTCGATGAAGAATTCAGCCTTAGACGGCTTCTGACCTACCGTGCATGTAAACACCTTGTCTGCAAATAAACGTTTAGTATCTGAAGGCGTCAACATGTGCTCTCACATCAAACTTACCTCTTGGTAGCTCATCGTGTGTGACCATCTTTGTGACCTGATCGAACATAAGCTCGTCGGCCACATCATCGCCGATGCACAGAACAAAATCTGCTGGTTTTCCATCCACGCGCATCTTCTTCAGCAGGTGCTCGACGATCTCCCCCTTGCCTAGACCTTCCGGCCGCACCTCAATGTAATCTTTTCCTTGAATGATGTTCAATGGCCAGCCCTGTGTTCAACGCAGCAAAAAGCGAATGTTAACTCTTGCACTCGCTTTGCTGTCGTCTATGTGTATCACTGACATGCAGGCCACCTCAAAAACGCCCTCTAGATGTTCCTTCAGCTCAGTTGCCTGCAATATGCCAAAATCAAAATCTGACTTGCCGTAGCGGAACAGCACGGCGCTTCTTCGCATTTCCAGCGTAGACCCATTCGTTCGATCTACGTAAAGCTGGATGACCTTTTCTGCCTTGGCGCGCCACCGCTGATGGCTTCCCTCTGCCTGCAAAAGGTCGCCATGTCTTTCCCATGGACGTCCAATGCGAGCATTGCTGCCTAGCACGGCAGGCCGGATAAAATACCCGTGCTCGGCTACGAGCCCCAAACCTGGTACCCCACCAAACTTTTGTGTAAGGAGATCGCAATTGCATCCACTCACGATAAACACGGTGTTACGAGGATCTTTGCACAACTGTTCAAGTGTAGCCAAAGCGCTTAGTGGTACGTCAGGCCATCCAACACCCGTCAGCTTTGATACATCTGAAGTCAACGTTCGGTAGTAGTCCAGAAAGATCGCGCGATTTCTACTCGAGCGATATCCTGGTACAACTTCTTGGTCCGTCAGTTTCTAAATCAACACCAAACAATGAGTCACCACAGCCATCACCAAGCGCACTAGTAACTCATCTTGGTAGTCAAATCACGTAGCTTACTCGGAACCGCGAGCTGACTTCTATCAGACGAAAATCGAGACCAAAGCCTGTGCCCATGTAAACAAACGACTCTTCCTTCTTCCGTGCATTCACAATGTCTGTGAGCACGCACCTGGCCCAGCGACGCGGGGGGTTCGCCGACACAAAGTGGAAGTCACAATTGCGTCGATGCTCACGCTCGTTCCTTGGCATGTACACAGCGTTGCGGAGCGCGTCGATGACTTGGTCCAATTGCCATGGGTTCACTGTCAGTGCACCGCTCAGGAGGCGACTGCTACCGGAAAACTCACTCGTGATCACAACGCCAGGCGAGTTTCTGCTCGTGACGAGTTCGGACATACGTTAACATAAACCAACATAGCAAGTAAGATCATCCGTAACGTACTTGTGCGTGGCAATATACTCGAACGGTGTCGTGTTGAGTCCATCCCGCAGCACAGTCGTGATTTGCACATCCGCAACGCGCCACAGGGCTACACGCTCCTTGCATGAAAACTCGTCAACTTCTTCATAGTCCACTACATTACCCTCAGCAGCGTCGCGATACTTAGCGTTGATTGCCCCAACCGCCAGTTCAATCTCTTTTTTGCTCTGCAGATAATCCGTCACACGTCCGCGTCTACGAATTCCCTTCTGCACCAACACCGCTTTGCCTACAAAGTCCGGGCATCGTGACAGAAATCCATCGAACGCAAGCATCTTGGACGGGATGCCTTTGAGACGTTCGACATTGTCACAGCCTGCAAAGATCTTCTTGTCGCGGTACTTCTGACGCAGTGCCACCACCGCGTCGCGTACGTCGTTACTCGCCAAAGTCTCCTCAATGCGCTTTGCATCAATCGCCATGTGACTGCACGTCACAGCGACACGTCGACCACCATAGTCAATCCCCAACTGCCCTCGTAAAATCGGTTTGTAGCTCAGCCCTAAGATCCGCCGACACGCCGACATGAAATGCCGCGCGTACTCATACAAGTGAAACCCAATGTGATCTGCATTGAGCATACCTCGCAAGAGCTCTCTCCTCATTGACAAGGTACGGAAAACCTCCGAGGACGGGAACGGCACATGCAAAAAGAGTCCGACATTTGCTGCTCTCACCTTCTTCACAATGTAGCTCGGAGTCAGCAACAAGTGGTAGTCCTGCACCCATATGACGTCTCCCTGCTCATAAAGCTCGCATATCTTGTGTGCGAATTGCTGGTTTACATTGGCATAAGCTTGCCACGCCCCTTTTTGCCAGCCAGGATTCCACGATTGAGCTGCAGGGGTCAGCTGCTGCTGCGCGTCTACGTCCAGCACGACATCTACGGGGCTATAGACGTCCACAACATTGTGGAACGTAGGCCATAGTGTCTGTTTGCAGTAGCCTTCGTAGTACAGTTTGGCCTCTTCGGTATCGAGGAAGACAGGGAAGCAATTCAGGTCTCGTAGCAGCAGTTCCACCTGCTGACGCTCGTCCGGAGGGACGTCAACTT
Organism: Hyaloperonospora brassicae; assembly: GCA_947650285.1. Lineage (NCBI taxonomy): Eukaryota > Oomycota > Peronosporomycetes > Peronosporales > Peronosporaceae > Hyaloperonospora > Hyaloperonospora brassicae. The sequence continues at coordinate 23,981 of CANTFL010000448.1, read as the reverse complement.
CTGCTATCCGGCCCACGAACTTGATACTGGCGCGCTCCGAAGGGATCTCATGGTACGACAGCGTGTTCAGCGACTCGATCATGCGGTTGCCAGCCCACTCGACCTGCCACTGCGTGTCGTTGCTATCTTCTTCTCGAGCTCTGAAGAGACGGACAGGGAGGCGGTTGGCCGCAATAATCACGGGAACGTCGGGCGTCCAGACGTCGCTGGGGACGTCGACGTCGGCCATAACGCTCGTGGACGTGCGACTTTGGTCGCGATGGTTAACGTGAAGAGTCGGATGGATTCGATGTGGCTCTACATTAAGTCAGTACATTTTTTCGGGCAGAGCGGACTCAGGTCGCAGTACTGCTGCCGCTGCGATGACCGACCGACCGACTGACCAATCGCTGAAAAGATGGACGACGGGGTAGTATCAAATGTCCGTACTTTGTTATTCCCCACACTGCCATGCGACACAAAAGGTCAAGGTTTTATTGTCAAAAAATGGCTCATTTTTCGACCGATTCGAGCAAAACGACGACCGTGAGTTTGACCTCAAGCTCCAACTCTCGCAGCTCGTGATGTCCACACAACTGGACATACAACAACGTGGACTACCAGCTCCAATCTGAGTGCACGGATATCCGGACACTGTCTTTGCAATCACGAATGTCTTGTTGAATCCTGGAAAAAGTCCCAAACCTGCCGTTTTATCTAGTCGACCCAGCTGCTCAGCCGCGTGTACGAGGCAGAAGACAAAAAAGAGGGGCAAAAGTAGAAGTGGCGAGAAGAAGAAAGTGGAAAAACAACATTTGGCGTAGTAAGACGCGTACTCTGCACGACACCACTCTAAGCCAGCAACGAAACCCACTCGGCCAGCAGACAAAACAATAGCGACGACTTGCCGCTTTCCTTTCATCTTCCACCCAACGAGTGTCTGTGTGTAAAGTTAAATATTGACGATAAACGGAGTTCCATCGGGCGAGGACTCGACGAGCGTGTGCAACGATGCATTGGGGAGATCCGTAAGCTGCGTCTCCTGGATGGTGTCGGTCCGACGTCGCCACTCCGGTCGCTTCTTTTTCGACTTGGATGTTTGTGACGCCCCCGACGACCTGCTACGCACTGAGGAGCTCGCACTGCCACGGAGAGTGCCCATGCTACAAGAGCTCGCGCTGGGGTCAGTATTGCTGGACGAACCGCTGCTTGAACCGTAGAAGCCGCTATCGTTCGCACCCATGCTTACTGTGCTGCTGCTTGTGCTCACCATGCTCCATCGATTGCTAGCAGAAGTCTCCATGGAGCCAAGACGCGACCGAGACTGCGATGCCTTCGTGCTCTTGGAGTGATCGCCGCCTGAAACACCGAGTATGGCTGGAGATACGAGCGCATCGAGCGTCGGCACATAAGAGAACTCCCCCACAAAACTCGCAGCGCCCGAGTCGGATTCACTCGCGTGATTTTCGTCGAGTGCAGCAGGGAAGTTGCGTCGATCGAAGCCGCCAACCGGTCCAGTTGCATGCATGGAGTCCGAGTGAGATGAATAGGACATCGAGTGCGAAATGGAAGACGACAGCGACATGCCCAGCTGACTAACACCTGTAAACCGAGGACCGGTGGGATCCCACACTTCTTCGCGTCCTATGCGCTGCAGGCTGTTGATGACTTGCTGAATTGTGGGGCGCTCTCGCGGATCTGCTTGCCAGCACGTTACGATCAGCAGTTTCCAGCGCAGTGGACACATGTCAGAGCGAATGTTAGGTCGGACACCTTTCAGCACGTAATCCTCCACCTCGTGATTCCACCGTGTATTATCGAACGGCAGCTTTCCCTCAATAAGCTCCCACAAGATGAGCGCCAGGCTGTAGATATCCACCTTACTAGTGTAGATGCGTTCCCCTCGCATAACCTCAGGCGCCATCCAGCGCGTCGTACCCACAAGACCTGTCATTTCCACCAATGGTGCTTTCGATGAGTTTCTTATGTGTACCTGAGATGCCTGAAGTTGCGCAGCCGATGACACGATCTCTGAGAAGCGGAGAGTTCCGAAATCCGCGATCTTGGCGTGCCACGAGTCGTCCACTAGCACGTTCGGAGACTTCAAGTCTCGATGGATCATGGGCGGGTTCGCATTATGCAAGTACTGGATACCATGCGAGATTCCCAGCGCGAGGCGAAGCTTTGTTGGCCAACTCAGATTCTTAACATCTGGTGTCTGCTGTTGGAGTACATCACGCAGCGAACCGCGAGCGCAATACTCTGAGACGATACAGATCGAGCCGCGATAAAATCCTGCTTCCATAAAGAGCACAATGTTCGGATGGCACAGACCGCGCATCACTTCTGCTTCAGCTTGAATCTCCACGTTACAGGCATGCTGAAATTCGACCAAATCAGCAGCACTTTCTAGCGCCGCTAGAACTGCTTTCATCTTGACAGCAACATTCGCACCACGCCACTTGCCGAGGTAAACCACAGCCACACCTTCGCCAATCTTTTCACCAATCTCCAAGCCCTTTAGCTCGTTATGCGACGGCGACATCAGCAGCTTCTGGTTAGAGTCACCGGTGTTTCCACCCGCTGTGCCATTCGATACGCCTGCAGCTCCAGTTCCTCCTGCACTTACCAACCGTCGGCTCCCGTTTCTACCGAGCTGTCCGTCAGCCGAGTTGTACGGCCCGCGCAGCCCCTGTGTTGACTTTTCCTGAAAGATCTTCAGGCACAAAGTAGGCCTTGTGAGGTAAATCACAGCATTCACAAACGGCCACAAAGCCAAACTTATCGAGCACGCGTCCATCACGATCCCGTAGCTGTGCAACCCGAGAACCAGATCTGTAACGACAATAGGCCCAACAAGGATAAAGAACGCTAATGTATACGACGCCAGCTTGGACACGACATACGCTCCTTTGCGTCGCTCTTGTTGCATCCAACGTCGTGCAAAGTTTAGCCAGCTACACGTGATGATCATAAAGCATCCAACTGCAATCACTTTCCAAATGACTTTGGCAGCATTCACAAATCCTTTTGTCTCGTAGTAACTCGTGTAGAGCTCCAGCACCCAATAGAACACCACGACCATCCAGATAATCGCGTGTGCAATGGCCACATCAAAGCTCGCTCGATTCCGGTGCTTTGCAATGTACATCGCCAGTGTCGCTACCCAGCAGAAACTCGCGACTTGCGAGCACCAGTGCGGTGCTTGGGCCCAGAAAATCAATTGAAAACTTCGACCGGCTTGCGGGGCCCAGAGCTCCACCGCCGTCACGACTGCGCCCGACAGGGAAAAGATAAAGTCCGTGATGCACATGACGCGCAAGATCCGGGACGCGACCGAGACGCGCGGGCGGCCGTCGTCACCCTCGTCCATCGTCAGTTCAAAGGCGCCAATGGGTACAAACAGCGCGGTCTCTCGCTCCCGCGTCAGCTGCGATGCCTGGTACGCGTGTCTGAAGTCTTCGGACGCGTTCGAGCGCGTCGTGGCGGCCGTCGGACCGCTCGGGTGACTCGTCAGCGGCGCGTCGCGCGTGTTGCGCTCTCCTGCTGCGTGTCGCGGGAGCTGCTCGTGCGCGGCGGCCGCTGCCAGCACAGGCGTCTCAAGGTCGCGACGCGTGCGCGTCTGTTTCTTGAGCGCCAGGGCCTGGACCACGTGCTGCGAGCCGACAAAGGCGCTCAGGAGCGTCGACAAGACTTGCGCCACGAGCTTCACGTGGAGCAGCGCGACGTCGCCGTAGTCGGCGCTGGTGAGTGGGTCGTTGCTGCTGCTGCTGCTGCTGCTGCTGATGAGGCCGCTGTTGAGGCTGCTGTTGATACTGTTGCTCGACATGGCCGGCGCGAGTGGACAGTGAGCGTGTCACGTAGCGGTGAAGCGCTTGTGGCGACGTCACTGCGCCTGCGGTCGGCCTGACTCGATGCGCCTTTCGGAGCGAGAGAGAGTGAGCGAGCGCGGCGTCGCAAAAGCGGCTGGCGGCGGTGCGGCAAAGTACGAAATCGGGCCAGTCAGCTGAACTTGGCGTTTGTATGCCTGCACGCTCGATGTCGACACATGGCCCGACTCCCTCTGTCTGCCGCGTCTGTCGTTCGCAACAGCGCGGGAAAACAGACGGTCCCATGCACATCACTGTGGCGTGCCGCTAGTCGAGGCCGCATGAAAAGCAGAAGCATCAGGCAGGCAGGCAGTCAGTCAGGCTGTCAGGTTTAAAGAAGAAACGGCATTGAGGGCCGCCGACGCGAGATGTCTGTAACTTTGGATCGATCGATAAGGAGATAAAGGCTGTGCATACGGCACGTGAGCGGCCGTGCGCAGTCGACGACGTTGCAAGTCTCAGCACGAGGCTGTCTGCTAGTTTGATGGTGCGTCTGTCTAGTGCCTGGAAAGTGCTGCAGCCAGCGACACGTGCGCTACCATTGCTGTCGCATGGACGACAGCCTGATTGAACAAGCGACTTGTGCTGGTAGTAACGCCATCACGCTGTGAGACGCACAAGCGTTCGGTAGCGTGTGAGTCCGGGAAGTGGTAGTTCGCCCCGTCGGTTGGGTTGCCGTCTTGCTAGTCGTGTTGAGCTTCACCACGTTTCGCCCTCATCATTCGACTCCCGTCTGCCACTTGTGGCAGATTCTCTTACCCTTTGTTACTAATGTGGCATGTTCATGTCCGGCAGACATCGCTGACTTTCAGCTCAACTACGTTCTTCCCTCATCCGACACAAAACGTGAAGACAGGCTGTCTAGCCAGTATCTTGCTACTAGTGCGTCGTCCAACTCATAGCGACGCAAGCGCTTGCTTGACCTTTGACTCCTCTATGACATACATGCAGACCTTTCTGGACCTGCTGTTGTGTTGACACTGCATTCTTTCTGCGCACTGTTTTTCGCGCAGCTTGAGGCGACAGTATAGTGACAACGCCGCGTCGGGTCGTCTGGATCGCCCACTGTATAGATTGATAAAAAACGGTGGGAAGCGGTCGCCAGTAAACGACATGGTTAGAATCTTGCGAGGCCGCGTGTAATTTATTGCTGCATCTTCAGCGACGAGCGACGAGGCTACAAAGCGCGGCCGAGCGTGCACAAACACACGACAGTGATCGAGAGAAGAAGCGAAAATTGATTTTCTGGCGCCCCCGTGCGCTGCTGCGAGAGTTAAGAGGTGACAATTTGTCGACCGTTTCGCATTCTTAACTGACTGCAGTATTATCTACAAACAGAGAGACTGCTGTCGTTCAACTACGCTCTTGAAGACGAGAGGGCGTGGAATCTGTGGTGTGTTTGACCACTGTGGCGAACAGACCGACATTGGTCGAGTACTTGCTATCGAGGTCTCATGGATCGATCTACACGGTCGTGGCGGACATGGGCACATTGGAACAAGACTTCCCATGTGTTGTTCGGAGCGGCTAGCGGCACCGGTAAATGCCACTCGAGCACAGACACACCGATCAAGCGCAGTCATTGCTTGGGCGATAACCAACACTGCTACTACCTCGCCACCGCAATGACTGGGCTCGGTCTCTTGACCAATGTGCACTGAGTGACCGTTTGGTGGACAGCATAGTGGATCAGGAACGAACGAATTCATTGAATAGCGCATGCAGCTGACGCCGCGCAGATAGACTGGTGGCATCCGAACCCTTCTCACGCGAATCAGGCAAAGAGCAGTGGAATGATAGGTTGGGACGCATCGAGACTGCTGCGTACGGTGACCGTTTTCACATAATATTGTTCATCGGTTGTTGCCCGGCGGCTGAAGCAGCCAACTTCGCCTACTTATTGTACAGTATCCCCGGCAACGAGTGGACGAGCAAAGCTCTGACTCAACGCGCGTGGTCGCTGTGACAACCACGTGAAGAATATTGTTGATCGGCAGTGGTACCATCTGCAAATTGTCACAAACGCACGACGTTGTTGTTGCTTGTAGTTGCGTTTCGCCAGCTGTCATCAACACTGAGCTGTCAATATCACTGAGCGGGGGCAACAATTGGCACACGACAACCATGTCCTCTACTACTGCAGTGCGTGGCGCTGTGGGGGTCACTAGGGTATGTATGAGTCACATGCTCTTCTGGCGGTCATAACATCGACATGCAAGCTGTTTTGTGGCGACGGCACAATGCTTTACATCTGCAAAACGATCCTACTTGCGCTCTCTCGCTTTGCGTCGCGCGAGCAGCGGGAAACTCTTCCCGTAAAGAGCCATATCAGTAGCATAGCAATACAAAACAATTACACGTACCCGAGCAGTGCAGGCGCAGCACTCACCTTTCATGTTGGCGTTCTATCTACAACAATCGACGTGGCAAGCCTGTTGCTTCCTCATGTAGCGCTGAGTTTTGCTCGAGGAGGCATGCTGTAATGGCTTCGCTGCATACGTAATTAACTTGGGAAGGTTGGTGGTTCTCTTACCTTGTGCGAGTCACGTGAGACCCAGTCAACACTGTAGTTGGCCAAACTTGTGCAGCGCAGCACCGTCGCGGCTGACACGATGGTATTGAGAGAGCTTGGGTGATGTAACCGTTGTGGACGGATGAAGCAAGGACCAGCAGAAACACAATCGTATAAAACGACCGCGGCGCGTCCGGTATAGACACGAGTGATCTAGGCGTAAGAGGTCAATCAAAACGTAAGTAGTGTGAAGGATGGGGCGGATTCGCGATAAGTTCAGACGCATGTACGAAGATCGACGTTATTGGGATGCGGTCGTCTTACCAAGTTTCTACAACGTGTGATCGCTATTCCTACGGATATCTTGCAGACAGAGAACGTCTTACCGAATCACAAAGCTCCGAGCTGACACACTCGACATCATACGCGGTGACCTGAGCTGCGGGGGAAGGCCACGTCGACAAAACATGCGGCCGCAACCTCGTTACTCAGATCACCATCAGAAAAAAAGCAAGCACAATAGCTCGTTATCTTCGTCTTGTCTTTGTATCTATCGCTATCATGCTGTCGACTTCCTTTCGATGCTCCATGCGAAGCGTCCTGTTGCAGTGATGCCGTTACAAAGCGGAACATGTTCCCTATATCCGGTTTTCTCAATGGATTCTTCTGTAAACACCCGTACGTTGGTACGCTCGGACGATAAGAGAAAGAAGAGCAGAGTGAAGAAATAGCTACGGAAACTCCACTATAAAGTGTACAGACGGGTGGCTCTTTGTGGAATGACCGATGGCAAAATCGGTATGGGAACCAAGCGAAGAAGCGTTGAGCATTCGCAACAACGTGCCCGTTTTCCGATTTTCGTCTCGTCGTGACTTTGCCTGCCAGGTCAGTGACGGCACAATCAGTCTAATCGCGCTTTTTTGCAGTTTTCATGTGCAAAATTGCATTTGACGTGTTCTGTTATTTACAAAAAAGCGCGACTTGACGTCTTACTGGAAAATCCATGCGTCTGACACGTGTCCGACAGTGATACATTTCGCAGGGCTTTCAGTAAGTATACCGAGCTGCCGTTGTGTGTCGAGAGATGGTTTACGTATGAAAAAGGATTAGAGATTTCAACTAAATCGTCCTGTCTGAATTCCATTCAGTGTCAGATTTGGTCTACCGGTTGGGCCAATTCCCTTGCAGCACAATCTGGCGCTGTACCAATCGCGAATCCTTGCCAGCACCCCTGCTCCAGTACAAAAAAGGAGAGGATTGATACCACATCAGAACTGTGCTGGAGCTGCAATCATGGATCGCGTTGACTTATCCCGTGCGATGAAGTCATTCTTCGAATCGAAGTAGTGGGCCTTACTAAGCTGTAAATGACGATGTAGACGGAGCACGTGTCGCCGGCCAAAAGAGGATTTGAAGGCTGACGCGAATATGAGTGATCGTGCTTTCTCATTCTCTGTACCATGTAGTGCGCTTTTGCTTGAGTACAAACAACTGTTCCCACTTGCATGATATGATCGAAATTGCATGACACGTATCCAGTGGTAAGTAGCTTAGTCTTTGCATTCATACCGCATGGTCGACACCGAGTCGCACCAAACGGTCGGGACTTGACTCGCGGTGTACCATACCACTCCAGCCAGCATTACAGTTTGCCAAACCAAACAGATGGCGCGATCGGCTTTAGTGCATGAACAAAACGTCACACAATAAAAAGCACATTTTACTGAAAAATACGACCGCTGTCGTACCACGCGAAAGATAAAAAGTAGTCAGTTTACGACATGCCGTCGTCACGAGACCTCGAGCTCAGCAGCTCCGCCGATGCGCCTCTGGCGTCCCGAGCTCTGTCCACATGCGCCCCAGAGACCTGTTCACCCGCGTCTTCTACTGCGTCCGCGTCCGTCTCTGACGTGTCGACAGCAGCCACTGATCCCCCGACGTCTCGGAGCGAGTGTGGCCAGACCACGAAGCACGACGACGACGCCCTTCATACCCGTCACGACGACGACCCCGAGAGCGCCCAACTCGAGCGTCAACTTCGCGACGAAATGAAAAAGAGGAGACCCGATCATTTTGTCATTCGGGCAGCGTGTCGCTCGCTCGGTGGTGTGCCGTCAGAGCTGCGCGCGCAAGTGTGGAAAGAGCTACTGGGCGTGGCTCGCAGCGAGCGCTTGTACTTGGACCGGAGTATTTTGCAGGTGCAGGAAGACCTGGACAATCAGCGCGTCATTGCAGCGGATGCAGCGCGCACTCGGAGCAATGAACATCGATTCCAAGCGCCAGAGACAGTGGAGCTGGTTGTCAAGCTGCTGACGTACTACTGCAAGTGTCGCAGTATCCAATACAAACAGGGCATGAACGAGGTGCTAGCGCCCTTTCTGCTTCTCACTGAGCAACGGAAAGACGACAACGACCGTGTTCCATTGGCTGAGGGCGTGGTGTTCCAGTGCTTTTACGCGCTCATTGACCATTTCTTGCCCCAGGTGTTCGTGGACAAAGAGTTTAAGTCGTTGCAGTGCTCGTTTCAGCTCTACCGGCTCTTGATGCTGTACCACGACCCCGAGTTATGTCATTACCTGGACCAGCACGATATGACGCCGGAACTGTACGTGACCCCGTGGTTCATGACGTTGTTTGCTCGGTCGTTACCACCGGACCTTGTCTTTTGTCTGTGGGACCTTTTTCTGCTTGAAGGAGATCCGTATATGCTGCACTTTGTTGCGTACGCACTTGTGGCAGCAAATCGTAAGCAGATTTTCGAAGCAGAGTTTGCTATGCTCCCACAGGTGCTAAGTTCGCTAACGTTCTCTTCGCGGCACGAGTTGGAGCAAGTTTGTGCCAGTGCGCGAGCAATTCTAAAATTGACCCCGCAATCATTCAAGCGTGACTTGTACTCGGTTTGCTATGGTGGCTTTACAAGTGCCATGGTGCCGTTTCTGGATCAGATATACGCCTGTTCCAGTTTGCGAGTATACCCGGAGGAACTTGTCCGCAATTTGCGGCATGGAATACGGGCAAAAAGAAAAGAAAAGCGCACAACAGCGGTGTCATCTGCTACTTTGGCTACGCAAGAAGAGGTTGAGGGCGCTCAAGGTTTGCTTGATCCGTTACGATCTCCGCTGGGTGACCAAGCCCCATTGCTGTACGTTTCAGGAAGCGATGGCGAAAATGGGTCAGCACCGCTGAGATTTGTCGTGCTTGATTGCCGGTCTGCTGATGAGTACCACAAGTCGCATTTGATCCTGTCGCATCACGTTGATCCAAGTGTAATGGGACAGCCAGATGCGCTTGATGCGTTAGTAAAGGGTTTTTCTCGCATGAAAGGCTGTCATTTTTGCTTCGTTGGTCCCTCGATCGATTCGCCGTCATTTTTGACGCGTTCTTCGTCCAAGAATGCAGCTTTGAATTCAGCTGTGCGTCTAGCGAGAGTTATTTCCAATGACAATCCACAGTGCTTGACGGTCCATGACCCTATTCAGAAGCGCGCCGACGTTGGCGAACAAGCGAAAGTCGCAGGTACGACAACAGTGCCGTCAACTGATCCTGTGACGTTGTCTCGCAAGCAAAGCCCTGCACCAGAATCTGGTGCATTGGCCAGCGAACTTACCAGTTATGAGCTGTCCAAGGTACATGCAGAGCATCTGTCTGTGACACGACTTGTGCAGGTATTTTTGCAAAATGGATTCAAGTACGTAAGCGGGCTTGCCGGTGGTTTCGATGAGTTAGAAAAGAGCATTGCTGGCATGGATGTGCAGGCACAGCAGCAGCTCCTGGTGTCGTCTCTGCTTCCCACGCTAACATTCGAGAAAACGGTCGTGCCTGATTCGACTGGAACTTCTCCAGCGGGGTCAAGCTTTTTAGCTAAAATGGGTCTACGTCGATCGTATACAATATCCCGAGATGCTACGAATGCTGATGTAATGAACGGGATCAGTAGTCGGTCCAGTGTCGACACGGCACAGCTTGCTAGAACGGCGAAGTCTTTTGCATCGCCTTTGAAGAGTAGTCGCATTCGCGACAGGGAGGTGACGGGAAAGAAGAAGAAAAAAGCAACGACTGCGGCAAGTTCTGCTGCACCAACATTTTCCCAGCGCCTCACGCTATTAAAAGCAGCAGCCAAAGACGCCGTGTCATCGGCTCCACGCTCAGTTACTCGGACTAGTAATTCTTCCCTTGCCAAGGCAAAAGGCACTGGAGTGAATGATTTGGTGGACGGATGTGGCAAGGCAGCTGATGTTGCCGGGGTGATTACTGATGTCGAAATTCAGCCCGGTCCTATTGGGATCTCGTTTCGAAAATCTTGTACGTCGAAGATATATTATGCTGCCGTTGATAGCTTAGTACCGGGTAGTCAAGCTTGTGCAACCGGTCTAGTTCACGCCGGCGATTTGCTAGTTTCTATCAACGAAGATAGCATGAAGGGCATCACATTTTTGAGTGTCATCAAGCTTATAATTGAAGCATCCCGACCCGTGGTGTTGCGCTTTCTCACTCCGGTTCGTACGGATGAGGATGCAATCGCGCCTGGTCCGGGCACAATCTCGCCGCTGGCTCCGACACTGGTTAGAGCGACGAGACACTCCATCTACATCACGTGGGATGAAACAGACGCCTCGTTGGCACCGGGCAAGGTTCCATTGTATCAACTCCAGTTTGCGAAGCAATCCGGCGATGACTGTGGTCCTTGGGTTCCAGTTGCGATCGAGCTGGACGTAACAATTACTCACGTGGATGCGAACGGCGTCACTGACCAGACGAACGGTACAATGGTTGGTCTTAACCCCGGTGATTCGCTAGTTTTTCGCGTGCGCTGTGGATCGAACAATCGGTGGGGTCCTTTTAGTCCATCGAGCAGTTCTATGAAGACGCTGGACGCCGGGGCAGTGAGCGAGCGAGATGCTGGATCTGCTACCGTTACGCCAGTGCTTGCAGGTCGCGATGATTTAGCTTCTGCACGTTTTCATCCTGGGGTTTGTTTTGAAGTTGCCGAACAAGGTGCATCGGTCTGCCAAGAGCCCCTGACGACGCAAGCACGCCGCCATCCGGATCGTAGTGCCGAAAACGTGGACATCGTACTGGACAGGGGTCAGCCCATTCAGGGTTTTGAAAGCTCTGGCTCGAATCAGATATTTGTTCGCCTTGCATCCGACAGTAGTGGGAAAAATGGCGATCAAGACAAAAGTATCGACGATAGTCATGGCAAGCGGTCGGTATTCCGTTCCGGGCATAGGGATGCAGATGGCAAAGCTGACGGCATGTGGGCTTTTGAAAGCACGCCTCAGGGTGGAGTGGTTCTTCAACGGCTTCCCGGATCTAGTACCAAAAGCGTTGGACCGATGCTGCAGGAGCCGACCCAGTCTATAGCTCACGCCTTCCTCCGGTCACACGCTTTTCAATCCACCAGCGGGAACATCGGCGCCAATGCCAGCACAACGAGCGCAGCAATTAGCTCGGTGGTTTCTACCACGGTCAGCAGCACAAGCGTCGTCAGTGCTGCTTCATCTTCCCGTTCTCCTGCCCCGCCTTCCAATTTACAGGTGCTTCCTGTATCAGGCTCAGAAGTCACACTTACGTGGGAGATGGCAAAGGATGTAGGAGTGACCAAGTATCAGATCCAGTACGTAAAGGACCGGTTGGCTGCCATGTGGCGGACAGTTGACGCTGATATTGGTGCCGAAACAGTCGAACACTCGGTCACGAACTTGCAGTCAAACACATTGTACCTGTTTCGAATTCGCAGCGGGACAGACGACAAGAGATGGGGTCCATACAGCGAGTTGAGCGAAAGTTGTCGTACACTACCTGGCATTGCACGATCTGGGAACAGTGCATGCAGTCACGAAAGTGGAAGTACATCCAGTACTCGACAGCCTGCAAGCAGTGATGAAAATGAACGGCAACCGGTAGTACGAGAACTGCGACGTGCATCAGCGCGGACTGCAGGCACTATTCTAGACAAAGCAAAAGCCGCAGCGCTACGGCTCAAATCGGGGCCGAGCAGCTCGAGCAGTCATGACGCTGAGGTTCAAACGAATGAGGAACCATCGAAGAACAACGACGGTGAGGATGTCGATGAGATGCAAAGTCATGACGAAGATGAAAAGAGCGAGTTGACACTACCGGAATCTCGATTCGTGAATTTGGCAAAGTGGAAGTCGTCATTGAATGATGCGCACAAAGACTTCCGCTTCTACCATGTCACCAAATTTGAAGAGGAGGGAGAACTACTTCCTCGACAGTTGAGTCGTCTGGGTCACCGGGAGCTGGTTGTCACTCCATCGTTGCTCGTCGTTCTAAACGTGATGGCGGCAACGCAAGAGGGGTTTGCGCTCGTTGAAGAATGGCGGTCGTTAACGTCACTCGCAAAGATCGCCGAGCAGGATGGTCTGGTCAACTCACTCGTCTTTCACTTCAAGGTACGGGTTCGATATAATTGGTGGTATTTTGTGCGCTCGCTTATACTGGATGTTTTGTTTTCGTAAGGATGAATGTCAGATCGATATGCCAGAGAACGGAGACTCAAGCGGTCGGCTAATTGTCGTTGTCGAAGGGGCTAAAGCTTGCGCGGAAGTTGTACAAGCGTATCATGCCAAGTGTTTGACTGAATGTAAGTAAGCGCACTTGTAGATAATGGTGCAAATGCATGTGTAGTTATTCGATTTCCGTAAGTCGTTGTGTCAATTGCTGTTGTGCATCGACACAGTGCTGCTCGTTGCAACACGACAAGGCCACATAGATAAACGCTACTGCTTGACAATGCTTGTGGTCTCTACTCTTACCCAACGATTCACGCTGTGAATGCTTAGCGACCGCAGCGTCGTTGAATGTAACGAAAACATACTTTTTTGATACATCATCTGAGGAAGCAACTCAAACGTAAGAGTTGATCAAAGGTGTCTGCGTGCAGTTAGCAATTTCTGCATCCAGCAACAGGTCGGTCAACATCACAGTCGCTCGGTTGAACAAGCAAGCAATGGTTAAAAACAGATGCAGCAAAATGTCCAAGTCAGTGATGGGACAAGCACAACACAAAGGTGAGATCGCAAAGAGACTTGTGTCCAAGTAGCTGTATTATCAGCAGTAGGTACAAAGCGAGTTGTATTGTGGACAAATTTTACTAAATTACCAGATAAAGCACAAGCAATTTAAAACGTAGCCGTGAAGCAAAAAGGCAACAGCAAGGAGACCTCGACACTATTTTCAGCTTCTTATCAGGTACATTTAAGAAGTGTCCGCACTACTGGCCAATAATACTCAATGTGCGGCTGAGAACGAGGCCACATAGCCATTACATCGATGACAATGTGGGCGACAGCCGTCAAACCGTGGATGACAGTCGTCAGATCTATTGTTTGAGCACGGCCGCCATCCAATAAACGGTACAAGAAGCGTGAACCAGAAATGTACATGTTGTGTACTTACACCCTGTTGGTCTACATACAAACAACGCTTCCTTTCCATTACAAATATTGTGGCGACCACGAATTGAAAAAACATAGGAAGTCATACCTGTCGATTTGATCGCTGACATCATCGCGGCGCGTGTGACTGTCACTAAACTACATCACACGTATTGTACCGTGCATCTTTACAGCACCGTTCGGCTAAGTAAAACTGACTGATAGAAATTTAGGTTGATTGCCGCATTATGTACATTGAGCTGTTTACTAGTCGCAGCGTACCTTCTCTTGATCAATAATGTATTGGTGGTAACAAAGAAAAATAGTTCTTTAATCGAAGACCATCTTTGTACATCATGCGACGATCATCACAGTATATCGAATGTACCAAATACAGACTACCGGAGCTGTGTACCTCACAACGCTCCTAGACTCTTCTAATTCAGACGTGACCGACTTCCGTAGCTGTAGCTTGCGGATAAGCCGCCTCCTCATCTGTACTCGATATCGATAAAAGTGCATAAGCGTAAGATAGAGAATCAAGTGATATTCTTACTCTTTTTATGATGTCGGTCAGTCCAAATAAATACATCAGAATCGGATATTTGCTAACTCATTTAGGATTTTTCGGGCTCGTGCTTGGGATAACGGTTGTCGTAGTGAGGTTTCGTAATCACAGTTTACAGAGTTTTTTGCGTCATGAAGCAAGATGATGATAGCAATGATGCGATACTATAAACGATGAAAGAATAGAGCGACGACGGACGATTTTTTGCTAACAACAACAGCAAAGAGGTGTAGCCACCGCATGTATTATTGCATGGATAAAATATGCTTTTTATCTGCCGCCAGATGAGGTCCGTGGTCACGCACATCCTGCTTTTTCTTCTATCAGGTACTATGAAAATTACAGTGTGATCGTTTCGTGATGCTACCTTTGTTGTGCATTTCAGTAATTTCTCAAAAGGTGGGTACAAGTTCATGTGAGTGGAAATTTGACTATGGCATGTTCACTTTGTCTTGCATCTTTTACAGATTCTAAACTAAAGCGCGTAGCACCCACTTTCGCTCGATGAAGACGTTTTTTTCCTCAAACACTTCTATCATTGTCTTTCATACCAGCAATAACGCACGGGAACGTACTCGGTAAAATATAAGTGCATAAAATGTTCGAATCAGGCACAGTCATCATTCGTATTGCTGCATAATGCTCTAGTCGATCGTATCGATCGACCATATAATTTACGGGGTACATAAGGTTTGCGCCTCCGATCTGCCTTGTTATCACCTGATCTTAGTCCGAGGTCCCTCGTTGGGGACCTGCTGTGTCCAATCTCATAATTATTAGAAATTCTTTTCGAGCCTCGCCAAGCGATCGTATGACATAAAGCTCAAAATTGGCGCGTCCAAATCCTTAAAATCAATAAGAAATCAAAAGTCATGTCGTTATCGATGCATGATTGTGTCGTGGACTTTTATCCTACCAATAGATTACGAATAGATCGGACTTTTTTCATTCTGGTGTAGAATCATGTGTCGCTCGTGCCGTGATATATATGCTGTAATGTGCATATCACATATTTTGTGTAACTACCTTCATTTTGAAGCACATACCGTGGATCGCAACTTATAAATAACGGCAAGCCTTCTGGTCGCGACCTTGCATTGATCGTGATCTTCGAGTTGATAATGACAGAGACCAAAGGTAAACATTTCTCGACACTTGCGATACATTCTTCGTTTTAGCTTAGCGTTTTATATAGCCCCAGCATTCCAAACTTTTCATACTCTTTCCAAATAAAGTCCTTTTTTTCTGATTGGCTGCCAGACAATCTTCCTTTGCGCTAATAGGCGGTATACTGTGTGAATTGATCTTCCAATGACTATTCCGAGACCTGTACCTCAAGTAATGATAACACACTTAGACTCAGAGGAATCCGTTATCCCGTAACATTTCACATTATCTAACATATTTTAGCTGATGATCAGTACAGAAGGATCGAGCTCAGAAGCCTCGGTCCCTATTCTTTCACATACTCCGGCTTCGACGCATCGTAACGATACACCACTGCTTGTACTGACACATTATATCAACCTCAACTGAGCACGATGTAGTAATATTTTGTTTAAACTCAACGTGTAATCAAGGAGCAGAATAAGCTAAGTCTAATAGGTGACACGGTTACTATATAAAATATTAAAACTGTATATTGTGCTTACAGATAAAGCTCATAAATATATTACTAATCATTTACTAGGACTACAAAAATAAAACTTTAAATACTACTAACTATTCATCACTTATTTCGCGCGTCTAGCAGCGATAAGTAGTTATTCGGCTAAAAATACATTTTAACAAAAAGAGCAGCTCCGAAAACTACCTTCGACGGTAATGTTCCTTTAATATTAACTCGATTACTTACTTCACTTGTTTTAGGAGAATACAATTGATTAACATACTATGCTCATTAACTCATTCTGGTCATTATGACATGTGAATATCTCACGCCCTTACACACGTAGACATGTAAAATTGATATGAAGTTTGCCGGTCACGTGTCATAATAGGTCATGTTTCGTGATTCCAAGAGGTTGTTTGATTATACAAGCTTTAGAATTGCGTGTCCACACGTGTCTTGATAGCCTCTGTGTCAAACTGGATGGAGGACCAGCAAAATAATGGGACTCTGATCGCTCGTTGTAGGATATCTTGTGTGACCTAGTAGATTGTGGCTATAAATTCCACGTAAAAATATACGACTTGCATGCTTCGATCCTCCGTTGTGATCATATTCACAGCAGGTAAGGTGTATCACGTCATTTGTAAAAGCTCTTTGAAATCAGCACCAGTTTAAGTATGCATCTGGATCTTTGCAAAGCAACGTTATCCCTGCATTCCCTACATCTCCAAATGACATCCGATCTTAACGTGGTTGTAACAATCGTACATAAAATAAAGTCGTATTCTATAAGTAATCAGCTTTTATGATTTCGCAAGTTATAAAATCGAGCAACCGCTGGAAATTATAAGTTCAGAAATAAAATTCCAAGTTATATATAATCGAAACTGAATGCGCACGTGAAAGAAAACTTCAACATGATAAAATGTATTAAAATAAGTATGATCGATCTTATCAGCAGCTTGTCGGGTTTTCGAATCAAAATTACAATCGTGACGACTTAATTATCGAGGTATCTTTTTTCTCTAAACTCAGTACAGCCATATACAATCTAACATACGCTCGCTACCGACTTTACAGCCTGTTAAGACATTTTATCTGTATTTGCCTCCAATGATCAGATTATAAAACCAAACATTCGTCCGAACATACTTTTCAAATGTTTCATCTTACTCCAGCTTGACACAAAATGATTTATAAATGTAACGTACCCATACCGTCTATTTCTACGCTAAACATCATGTATAGGTGCTCAATAAGCGTATCATAGGGTTTTATTCGAACGTATAGGATATCCTGAGGAATCGTTATGGCTATACCGCGACTTCGGGGATCGTCATATACAAAACTTTAGGCTCCTAACATTTGCCGACTTTTATGATCGCCATATACAACACGATAGGACATCTAATATTCCCAGACCTCGTTGAATAGATACAACTTGATCTAGGGGCGTCAATTTTTAAATGGGAGCAAAAAAAGAGACTAATGTGATTCGGTACTTCAGAACCTGATTGACGAATATTGCGATTGGGATATCGTCCTTACACTATCTTCGCCAACCGAGACGAGAATATGGTGTCCTTCTTCAATTAGAGTACGTTAAGCATATCTAGATTACATTGCAATATAAGATCAAGTGTTGATTGTTCAGGGATGTATCACTGTTTGATCTTTATACCATAATTCAAGCACAGAGAAATTTTTTGCTGACAGAAATTACTTATTCGTACGTCAGTATCTAGCTAGGTCATAATGGATATATCACCTACTTAGTAGGTTCAATCATAATGCAAAAAGCTGCACCTTCTATTGGGGTGCGCTTAATCCTACGTATTCACTGAGATTTTTATTTTATACTTCTTGTGCAGTGAAGTAGGCCGTTACATCCAGTCTTGTGGAAATTGTTGTTGATGGCACACAAATATGAATACGTGTGATTACGAAGTAGATATGGTCAAGGAGATACAAAAATGTCGTTCATGCTGCAGTTGTTTTCACCAGTAAGTTCTCAGCACGCTTTGCAACGACAAAGAGCGTCAAAATATCGCGTAAGGATTCATTCACAACAAAATAGAAAGGATAACTTCAATATACCTATATTTTGTTGTCACGTTTCGTATGTATCGACATGAAGGTATGATTATAAAGATTGCCTGTATATCAGATTATAATCATCGAATACGTAAAAAGTCGTGGCATCTCACAATAAGTTTTTGAATCGCAGCCGTCACTATTTAGCTCGATGTACTTGACCAGAATATCTACATTTACAAGCATGTTAAAAACATCCTTTGTCGCTCTGGATGTACATAATCTTGACCAGATTGAGTCTATCGGTAATTAAAAATGTATACTTATAAATGGTGCGTTTCGATGTTGAGTACGACTGTGTATTATTCCCTTTTATCAAATCATGACAGCGAGTCATACACAGCGCATCTATAAGAACGTTTCTGGATTGATAGATACAATGACATCATAAGTTTTGGCTGCCTTGTGGTCTTTGTATGTATCATTCTACCAAATGAATGTAATGTACCAGTTCGATATATTTATAGGGAAACGTTAATCACCGCCCCCCCAGGTTTTCGTTAGCCACCCTCACCCCTAATATTACCGTAATTTAATCGATTTACACCTTGTGATTGGTAGGATCGAGGACATAACCGGTCTCAGAAGTAATTTAAAATCTCATTTACTAAATGATAAAATGATAAATCTGAACAATCAATGCATGTCGTTAGGTCGGCGGGTGTGGAAATTTTTTATTTAGCTAATTCATTTGACCGAGTAATGGCTCGGTCAAATAAGACTTTTATACGAGCGATTATGGAACAAGTTGGGCTTGTAGCGATTATCCTGCGCGGGCACTGTGAAAAAGGCATTCGACAATACTATATTCAAAATTGACTTCAAGCCAGCCGCAGAGGTCTATCAAGAGGTACATCAATCGTCGTAATACCTGTTCAATTGACACCAGTCTAACGTGTAATTTGGTGGTGGTGGCTCGACGTGGCGTCTGACAAAAGTCGTACTGAGCTTTCCTCGATATAGTTTCATCAAATAGGCAGCCTGCATCCACTAGGCACTACACTTGACTTCGTATCGATTCAAATTAAAATCGACCGCAGTATTGACGCCCACATCTCCTCGTCGTTGTGCACAATGCAGTCAAGTGACTGGTCCAAGCCGATCAACATGACAACAGTGATCACTGGCAGCAACGAGGATGTCTCACTGAGTGCTACAAGATCCGTCGCTTGTGGAACGAACGCTATTTGTTGGAAAGATTTGCTTAGTCGTTGACGACCGCCATCACCCAGGTTCTTGTCAAGTACTTTTCCACTCACAAATACAGTGATGAATCTAACTCATATTGATTGTCTTGTTGATTCAGATGGGGCACAAGCCGTGGCAAGCATAAACATGGAAAGCATATAAATTATGATAATATGTAGGGTTGGGGGTGGAATAAGTTTCTCTATCTATAACATATATAATATAGATCAAACTTCCAGCAATCCGGTGAATCTCGTGAAATGTTGTTGCACCGCGCGATATTGACTCAATATGGTGCGGTTCACCAGCACGTTGTCTTCAAGTCTGTCTGAAATTGTATGGTCAAATCTTTCGTCATTAATGCGACAGACGATTAGTGCCTGCCGATCTTGTTCACGAAGTAATTTGTACGTCCTCATGCTTGCACAAATGATCGCTTAGATTGTTTGCGGTCATTTGGTCTTGCTCAATTAACAGTAGGATACGTCAAACGATAAATTCGTGCCTCTTATGAACAACGATACCTTTGTTGCTGCTCTTGATCAGTAACAACTTCCTGCTTACGTGGACAGTCTATAAACGTATGCTTTTCATTCCATCGAATCAGCCGTCCGGCAGATCTGAGAACAACTTTACCGCAAAAAGACCAACACTGACCGCACGTTTCTTTTAGCTTAGATGTATAAGAATTTGAAATAATATTTATAATTGCGTGCTGCACTCGACCCTCCTTAATCTCGTGACTTTTAGTATTGTGGTATACGCGCATAATTTGTGGTTTATTCCAAACTTTTTCGATCTTCGCAGAAGAATTTCCGGGCGTGCTGCGGTTCTGACGAAAAGGTGGGTAGAAAAATCGATGTTGTGGTTAGGTCGTCACTCGAAGGTTGACTCTTCAATCTGTATGACTAGTCTACATATTTTTTCGTATTGTCCGATGTTGCAGCTTTAAAACTCCAGACGCTACTTATACCTTCTATCGGAGAGACAGATATTCAATATGTTGGTAGTGTGGTACATAAAATTTTGTATTCTAGCGGAATTTGCTATAAACTGTGAGGAGACCCATAAGAACTTACTATTATAATCGTTTCTAAACAAGTTCTTCCAGCCATTGGTATGCGCTTCGCAGATAACATGAAGTCGTTGCATAGACACAAGAATACACGAAAACTTGTTTTGTAATATGACTGCTCGAAGTGTT
Source organism: Hyaloperonospora brassicae (assembly GCA_947650285.1). Lineage (NCBI taxonomy): Eukaryota > Oomycota > Peronosporomycetes > Peronosporales > Peronosporaceae > Hyaloperonospora > Hyaloperonospora brassicae. The sequence continues at coordinate 3,555 of CANTFL010000448.1, read as the reverse complement.
ATTCATCGTGTATAGTTGCAGCGCTTCACGGTCAGTACCCGCGACTAGCATTCAAGGTCATTCTCTCAATAATTGTACATCCAGTCCTTGCCTACAATAAGTAGATTTTATGGGTCTGGGTTGTGTGGTAGAGTGATCACGAGATTTAATTGTGACGTCGGGATGCAGGATGGGATAAGACGACTGAGTGACAGAAATGGCTGTTGAAGTTATTCGGATTGATCTACCTAACGGTCAAGAAGACCTTTAGGGGAGGATCGATAATTGACCGATCGAGACCCGCGGTCAAGGGTTTGGATCACCAAATTACAAGGACCGGACCACTCAAGGGGTGAACACTAACCTGAGTACTGGATCGCTAACGACAATTGAAGATAAGTGAATATGGAAGCAAGCTGGAAGAGTGGATCGTCAAGATCATCAAACAAGCGAGGTCTCAGAAGCGACGGCGATCCGACGGTGGATGCCCGATCAGAGACTCGAAAGATTGATCACGATCCACTCTGGGTGTGTAATGCTTGATTGTGTGGACACATAATTGATGTGGATCATTTACCGCGATCCACTACCCCGCGATCTACTACACCGCGATCCACTACGCCGCGATTCACTACCCCGCGATCCACTACGCCACGATCCACTAAACCGCGATCCACTACGCCACGATCCACTACGCCACGATCCACTACACCGCGATATATCATGGGTATGTACCGCTGGGTGGTGTAGACACATAGGTGGTGTGACATTTGATTGGCGTGGACACGTAATTGGGGTAGATCACACACCACGATCCACTACCCCGCGATCCACTGCCCCGCGATCCACTACGCAGTGTATGCTGTGGACTACATGATGCAAGAGGTGAATAACATAGACAGGCGATACGCAACAGATATCTAGAGAACAGATAGGCATAGTCATAGATTTGGATTTGGTTGGATGAAATCAAACAAAATTGAATTTGCAACGAAAGACACGCGTCGACTTCTCCCGGGCAGGAAATTTGGCCTCTTGTTAAATAGAGAGTCACCGTGTCTTCACAAACTTCGCCTTTCGATTGTGTGGCAAGGCGGAACATCAGTCCTCACCCCCCCAAAACTGCGATCGGACGCAGGGAACCTAACGCTTCAGATTCGAGATCGCGAGACGTCTCACGTGGTCAGAAGGCTCGCGGATCAAGAATCACCTTTGGATACAGGCGGCTCTGGGAGAGCGCCCAATTGTACTTGCGATCGAGTGAAAAATTTCCACTCGATCCACCCCATGTTTGACCGGGCGAAGAATTTCCACCCGATCAACACCTATCCCCATAATGGTCAAGTTCAGCTTCAACTTACGTCCAACAAGAAGAGCGCAACCCGCCCTACGGACGGGTACACAAGGTGAGCAAGAAGACGCAGACCACGGAATAGGGGTACCCCATCCGTTAGTCGGTCGTCTGGGCGCCATTATAAAGTCGAGGTCACAAGAAATTTGTGATCACCACTCCACCACAGATTAATTTATAACTAATTATTGCGCGATTACAACAATCCATAGCAACACTAGTCACAATAATGTATCGGTCGATCGGAAGCACTTACAAAAAGGCTTGTAGTTCAAAACATCTTTTGCTAAAGTATTACCGCTAATGCTAGATGGTTTTAATAAACATTGTTAGCTTAAGTTTGGCTCGGTCGACTTCTTCGTATCAATTATGCGTTGCAAGCTGACCTGTCGAGTAGTGAAAAAAAATCGAAGATTAAAGCTTAGCGCCTTTAAGTAGCAGCTTATACGCTACTTCGGCTTCGTAAGTAAATAATAATTCTGTCAGACTACATAACAGTCGCAAGGCGCACGACGCTCATAACAACGTCTTTTTTCCTTCAAATGCTTTGTTTCCAAAGTAGACCGAAGTCAGCCGGAGATGTAACATCACCTTTAACTTGCAGTGAATCGACTTAAACTCGTATATCTTCATTCATATGACGTTGGCAAGGAAGGGATACTGACGCACATGCAAGTGGTGCAGAACATATAGTAAGTCACCGAAGCGTGACGCGTAAACACATGAATACTTTTTTATTGAAGTGATCGGGGGTATCCGTGAGTCGTCACGCAAATCTCAGGTCGGCACCTTAGCTCATCATAGCAAAGACCATGTTGCGTAATTTTTACACCTGTACAAAAATACAGAAGAAGGGGCCGATTACCCGCCGCTTTCACAAGGTCAATATGGTAAATTTTGTGGTAATTTTCATGGGGCTGTATCAAATGTTCTTGTCATAATAACGTAGACTCTTGAATAACCACTGGATGACGCTCGTCGGATACTGATAGATAAAAATCATTTCGTGATGTAATCTTCGTGATCGCATGGAGATACAAACTAAACGTACAGTGAGGGTATATATTACCTTTTCAAAGGGTACGAGCGCCTCCAGAAAGTATGGTGTAGACCGCTTCGAGAGAGCATGGTGTAGACCGCTTGATCAAATCACTTGCAAATGATTTTTTAGGAGACCGAATGTTTAAGCAAGATCATGATGCAACGAAACAAGAAAGATCACCAAAGTTTAGCTCAATTGCTACAACAGTCTCCAGAAAGCCACAGTAAGCAATGAGACCCTAATAAGCACGAGTTCAACTAAAAGGATACATTTATCCATTTTATAGATCTTATTATAGAAAGGCTGATCGACGGCGGTGCACCGGTTTACGTGACGGCTTATTGCAACTACTGGTTAGTTGCTAAAACTTCATATCGAACATCGATGTGAGTAAAGCAAACCGCAAAGCGATGACAGTGGTTTTTAATTGTCTCGATGCACCAAACGGGCGTGGACGGCAACTCATCAAGATATGTTTTGTACTTCGCATCTACGTTTCTGACCGGTATCTACTGTATATAAAGAAGCTGGGTGAGTGCAGAATTTTTGTAAAGTTCCAGAAGAAGCCGTGCTATTTAGAGAAGTAAATGTGGAAGAATTTGGGAATAAAAACAGCAGAAGATTGTTATCTACTGTGAGAAGTATGTGTCACAATACTGGAAGGATTCCGGGTTCGACAATGAGCGGGAGATATCGCGTGCACTTATGAACCGATTCGATAAGGTTACGCTGTCAGACACACCACTTTATCCAAATTTCATGCTCTTCATGGATCACAATCCATTACATGCTGTGATTGTTGCATAATTATAAAGTAGACGGTCGCGCAGTTTCCATCTCAATCTCGATCGAATATGCCACCATTTTATGTGTGCACACTACTCTCCGAGTTTCCATGATATGAAATCAAATTGTGAGTCTTAGTAAGTTCTTAGGTTTTAAACCACTATGTCAAGATGTCGGCATATCTCCCTCACGAAAAAGATGCAACTCATCGCCTTTATATTCCTGTCTTACTCATTACAAGGCTCGATGGGAGGAGCATACCTTCCCGGCAACCCGATATAAAACAATGCATATTGTGCATTTGTAGCATTGTACCAAACCCATAAGCTGACTTTACCAGTGCGACCCGATACTAAAGGACTTAAAGCTCACGTGGTATGCTTCTCGTGTAGAATGC
>CANTFL010000447.1:0-23119 GCA_947650285.1 Hyaloperonospora brassicae | reverse complement strand
GCGATAAGAGCTCGATCTAGCATGAGCCTGTCTCATTCTTACGTCTTCCCGTTCCGCAGCTGTGATTGCTTGCTCAAGAGTATCCAGATCGAAACGAAATAGGTGGTTCTTGAAGAGTCCGTCTGCGTCCCCTTCCATGAAAACAGCAGTCAACGTGTGTTCATGTATTGGGTTGGCAGTTATACTACTTGCGAGGAGTCATATATGGTGAACTTAAGTGTGCACATCACGCTTACCCTGCTTGAGTTTAAGGAGCTCTGATCGAGCCCTGAACTCAGCTCTTGGTGAATGAAACGTTTGTTTGAGCCGGGTCGTGAAGGATTCCAGCGACTCAAAAGCATATGGATCGCTCATCTCGATCCCTAAGGCCCAAGTCTTGGCACGTCCCGCTAAGCGGGTTTGAGCAAATGTAAATTTCATTTGCTTATCGTCGATGCGACGTGCCTTCATGGCTCTGTCTAGTTCGACGAACCATACCAACAGGGAGTCTTCCTCAACTCCTGTGTACTTGAAGATGTAAACCTTCAAGATTTCGGGAGAATGAGTGTGTGTCGTCCCGCTCACAGCAGCATTAAATGGCTGCTGTCTCAACAGCTCTGTATGTTGAGCACCGAGTTCTCTCAACTCCTTGACCTGTTGAGAGTCATGCTGGTGAATCAATACTACTTTCTCTCTTTCGACGACAAGTTCATTTTAAATGGACCTGGCCATAGCGGCATGTTTGTGTTCTCTGTTATAAGACTCCGACATGTCGCTAATGGCGGTTTCGCCTACAGTAAAACTCATACGTTCTGCCGAACTTCATTCGATGTCACTCAAAGATTTATAGTCTTCGAGCGTGGCGTGAAATCTTTCCTCTTCGTCCGACATGTTCATGTTGAATGAAAAAACCTTGGTCGTTAACGAACTACAAATTGCATTAAGTGTAAGGGGCACACCTTGTTTCGGTGTGTGCACCCGACGTCACGTACACGTGGCGAGGAAGCGCAACCAAAGCAAATAGAACTCGAAAGCTCTGTCTGATTGAAAAGTAGAATTGTATTAAATGTAGAGATGCTTCCTAAGAAACCATCTTTGTCTTGACCTAACTACATTAAACTACCATCTCCTATGTGGGTTTCTTGCTCACCACCCATTGCGCGCGTCCAGCAGCGATTGGTGGTTAATATAATTGATGTAACCGCATCAACAGAAAGTGGAGCACCCAATAAAGTTTTTCATGGATGGAATCATCCGACTGCATCGGAACAAAATTAAAAAAAATCGAGAAATATACAACTTGAAAAAGAAAAACCACAATAAAAAAATTGTTTTTATACACAGTTTTTAAATTATGTAAAAGTATAGTATCATTTTTATCAAACAATATGTTTATTTATTACTTAATATTGTTTATTTTGATGTTAAATTTCAAATATAACTTTAAAATGTTATTTTCATAATGAAAAAGATCATGTCTTTGGATTGATTTGATCTTTTTTAATTACTATTAATAGTTAAAGAGCTTTGTGTAATCGTTTTTGAATATTGAGTAACCACCCTTAAAACCGTTTGTAAAATAATGATCGATAGTAGACAAAGATCGATTAGACCACCTTGTTTCAGATGACGTTACCGGAATCCATTGTTGGATACCCAGCAAGTAATGTGTGAGGCCACTCCAACTCCAAGTCGTGCCAAATGTTTTGACAGATCTCATATCTTCCGATCGTTAAAGCTCTGGAACGCCCGCCTTCGAACAGCAACGTCTGTTTCATAATCGCACCTCGCTAAGTAAATAGTTGCGAAAAATGGTGACGAGAAACGACGCTGGAAGAGCCACCTTTCACGAAAAGAAGGCCCAACGCCTGATCAGGATCAGCTGATGGTTGAAAGACGTGCATACAGTGTTGCCTTGGTTCTATCAAGCAGGACAAAGCAAAAAAGCGAGGGGATGTAAAGGAATGGATAGTCGTGTTGTCAACTGCCAGGCATACGTCCGCTTAAAGCGATATGTCTGCGTGTCGACACTTTCGAACCAACAGCCACTGTATCGTGTCTCGACGCGACCAATCCAAGGTTCGGGACAAGCAATATGGGCCATGCACACGTCCGCTCTCGCGTCTGCTTCCACTTCATGCGGCAGCAAGGACGGAATTGTTGGAGTGAAAGAAGACGCAACTGATAAAAACTGAGTGGCAAAGAGTGCACCATTTGCACCTATTGGTGCCAATCGCGAAGAATGGAAAGAAGCGGACAGTCCTTACAGCATAGATTTTCAGTCGCGTAGTCCTTCAAATCACCCTGGGGTGGTCTGCGAGTACAGTGGCACTGCTTCAACTACGTAGAGAACCCACACCCGTCATTAGACTATGGTCAGCGCCGGCTGGTTTTGTGTCTTTTCGAAACTCGGAATCCGGACCTTTCGAATGTGCTTCGTTTCTTTCACTTTTCCAGGGTTCCAATCGGAAACGTGGCGTAAACATTGAACTGCGTGTTGGTACAGCTGGACGATAATCGATGGAGTGTGAGCTTGAATTGGGCATGCGAAAGGGCACTGCAATACAGACGTGCGGACATGGTCTGCTTCGTTTTGTTGAGATGCTGGTCAGCTTCGGCGTATTTCTGCGACTTGTCGTCTGCTGAGGTTCGCATTCAGTGAGGTTTCGATTAGAAGGTAAATATACACATATCACGTGAGACCTTCAAGCTGTTGTGCATTATGCAGTATCTTCATATTTACTTGTTAAATCGATTGATTTTATCAAAACACATGGACTTTGTAAAACATGAACAACACAAACGCTGCTGAAGAAACGACCACAAAGGTGTGACTTGACGCAATTGTTCTAGCGTGCCTCCACTCCTCTAGTTCCTCCTGCGGCGGATACTGTACTTCGATGCTGACGCAGGTGGCGAGTCCTTCGTGAAATGGTCGGTCTCATCTACGAGAGAATAGCCATCTCCCGTGCCGCCTTAATTCGCAGCTTCACCGGCGACCTCCTCCTCGCTCTCTTTCTTGTCCTTCTTGCCATCCTCATCGTCCTCCTTATCCTCGTTCTTGGTACCACCCCCTTCCTTTTCGTTGCCATCATCGTCTCCCCCCTTGCTCTTGTTTACTCCGCCGTGGCCACCACTTTTGTCATCAGTACCAGTTTCTTGCTAAACACTGTCACCACCCGAGGGCGCAGACAGTGACGAGCCTTTCCTCGCTCTCGAGCTTCCACCTGAAGGTGCGCCTTTGTTGATGTGCACATCGCTCTTCGTGTACTGACAGAGCGGGGGCGACGGCCCATCGCCCAACATCTTAGGCTCACGGCCGGCGGTGGTGCCCTGCGACCACTGGCAGATCTTCACTTTTTTCTTGTTAGACGTGACCCAAATGTTGCTCAGCGTGGCCTCGTCCTTGTAGTTCTCGTTCACCGTCACGAGGGCTTTCCGCAGATCCACGACGTACACATTCGAGACCTCCACCTTCCGCATCCTATTACCACAATTGCCACACGAGCGGTAGAGCTTGCCAATGTCTTCTCCGTAAAAACCGTCGATCTTGACAGTACCGACGCCGTTGTGCTGGACAACCTTGTCTTCGGCCAGGCGAGCGCCGCCACCGATGACCGTCGAAACACTGGATGCGGTGCCATTTTGAATAGTGAGCGCATCCTCGCAGACGTCATCCCACCAAACGTTGTCAATCACGCAGTCATGTTCATCGCAATGAACACCCTCCATTTGGTCCTTGCCGATGATGGCATTTCGGAGCGTGCCACCAGCTTCGACAAGGAAAACAGCGGTGTCCGACATTCTCTCGTTCTGTCCTTGGCACGTGATATCCGATCGCTCGAATGTCCGCATCTTTCCATCAAAGTCCTCGCCAGCCTTGATGACTTGCGGTGCCTTGAGCCGAACCAAACCAGTGCTCTTGGGCCACGTCCCATCGGGCACTTTTCCTCCGCCGATGGACGGTTTGCTGCCCCGTCCACCAGTTGATGCTGCTCTGGTTTCGAGATCACTAAACCCCTCTTTGCCATTCCCGCCGCCATTGTCACCGCCGCCATGGTCGTCCTTACCTCCATTTTTGTCATCACCGCCGTATCTGTCATTGCTATATCTTTGGTCAACGACATCACCCCCCTCGTCAGCAGCTTCGTCCTCTCCACCGTTTGTGCCGTCGTCGCCGCCACCTGGGGACACGACGCCAGCTTCTTGCTCAACACTGTCACCACCCAAGAACGCAAACGGTGACGAGCCTTTCCTTGGTTCCGAGCTTCCACCTGAAGGTGCGCCTTTGTTGATGTGCACATCGCTCTTCGTGTACTGACAGAGCGGGGGCGACGGCCCATCGCCCAGCATCTTAGGCTCACGGCCGGCGGTGGTGCCCTGCGACCACTGGCAGATCTTCACTTTTTTCTTGTTAGACGTGACCCAAATGTTGCTCAGCGTGGCCTCGTCCTTGTAGTTCTCGTTCACCGTCACGAGGGCTTTCCGCAGATCCACGACGTACACATTCGAGACCTCCACCTTCCGCATCCTATTACCACAATTGCCACACGAGCGGTAGAGCTTGCCAATGTCTTCTCCGTAAAAACCGTCGATCTTGACAGTACCGACGCCGTTGTGCTGGACAACCTTGTCTTCGGCCAGGCGAGCGCCGCCACCGATGACCGTCGAAACACTGGATGCGGTGCCATTTTGAATAGTGAGCGCATCCTCGCAGACGTCATCCCACCAAACGTTGTCAATCACGCAGTCATGTTCATCGCAATGAACACCCTCCATTTGGTCCTTGCCGATGATGGCATTTCGGAGCGTGCCACCAGCTTCGACAAGGAAAACAGCGGTGTCCGACATTCTCTCGTTCTGTCCTTGGCACGTGATATCCGATCGCTCGAATGTCCGCATCTTTCCATCAAAGTCCTCGCCAGCCTTGATGACTTGCGGTGCCTTGAGCCGAACCAAACCAGTGCTCTTGGGCCACGTCCCATCGGGCACTTTTCCTCCGCCGGTGGACGGTTTGCTGCCCCGTCCACCAGTTGATGCTGCTCTGGTTTCGAGATCACTAAACCCCTCTTTGCCACCGCCGCCGCCATTGTCATCGCCATCGATGTCACTTTCCCAATTTGGAGTGTCCGAAGACTTTCGGCCGCCAGTATCGTCGCGAACCATGTAACTCTGGGAGTCTTGAGCTGAAGTCCCGCTGAGCGTTGCGCCGACGAGTAGCATCGCGGAAGCAAGCATTGCCGCGCGAACTGGGACCATGGTGCCGTCGCGAGTTGATGCCTTGTGATGTGATGAAGACGCTTGTCGGGTGCGCCTCCAATTGCTTTATGCGCTCACATTATCCGGAGTCCGACGGCGTCTATCTAATGCACCCGAAGACAGCATGTATCCAGTGTGCCCGTAGACGGCTTGTATCCAATGTGCCCGTAGACGGCGTGTATCCAATGTGCCCGTAGACGGCATGTATCCAGTATGCCCGTAGACGGCGTGTATCCAATGTGCCCGTAAACGGCTTCAGTATGCGAAATGTCGGCGACACAGTTTGCCGACGCAAAACGTCACTATGCCGACCAGGCCTATCGTTTTCGCATAGCAAAAGTATCTTTTCGACGGGCCCCCGTACCCTGGACAGGAAGTGTCCCATAGTGAAGCCCGAATGGGTGGCGACGCATTGTCTCCGCTGCGCTATGCCACAGAAGGCACCGCAGCGTGCGACTGGAACGGGGCATTTCGAGGCGTGGGGCTCCCGTCGACGAATTGTTGTACGAGACAGCCGTCATTAGGGCCCAAAGTCGTTCCTGCTCTCGTCCACGTCCGTCGTCGAGCTGCCAACCGTTCACGACCGCATGTCTCGCCCGCCTGACGAATACTTGCCTCGAAGGTAGGAGTACTTACTGGCCGTTCCCGTCTAGTATTGGAGCTGCATGCCACGCATGAAGGTGGTCCATAAAGAGTTGTCCGTAGTGTTGAACGGTCGGCCTTCCGACCTTTGCTTTCTGCATGCACCCTGATCTAAGTCGACGGTCACACGCACCCTTTACGAAGTACCCCCCCCCACCTTTTCTCATTGACGCCCGATATTTTGAGCCAGACAGGATTGATTAGCCATCGAGGAGGCGAGCAATCTCGTTTTCGCAAGCCTGAAGCATGTTTCCATACAGCGTCATCTTGGATCAGTCATATGTGCTCGTGGGACAGCCCAAATCCCTCTCCCTCTCTTCCTGTCCGAAGGTACCTTCGTCTGGGTACCTCACAATTGCTCACCGACTTCGTCTGCTTGTAAGATGTCGCTTGCCCGTCGAGAGATGTCGTCCGTTGCGGTCTCAAGCTCGTTCACCATACCGTGAATCAGCTCCCCGAGCTTGAGACCGCCACGCAGCAGCTACACGACATATGGAGCTTAGGGTACACAATGCGAGACCTTTAGACAAGAGAGCAAAACTCGAGCGACAGGCGATGGATTGGATAGCTCGAAAGCATGTACGTCGTACCTGCTACTTATAAGCTGAGAGCAGATATGTCGTGGGCGAACGAGGGATTCATACGCTCGCTTGTATCGGCAAAGCAGTCGTCCTCAAGTTCACCTCATGTTGATCAGATGGTTGAAAGCAAGAGAGAGAGAGAGACGGTCTATTACACGGTTCGAATGTGTACAAGACTTCTGGAATGTCCTAAGCCAGATTAGCAACGTCGGGGTCGGATGATTCGGTGCTTGCACGTGGCTCACCACATGATGTGATGTCTACAAGGCGCAGTACTGGTGTCGAGCAGCTCGATGCACTGCCACAGACGGATGCCTTGCGCCCTTGAATGTTGAGCTCGGCGCTCTGGCCGATAACGCTCGTAATTGCCGAAGGCCATTACAGCAAATCTCTTAGACACTCCCCCGGAGCCAAAAGCTATTGCCGCTCGTGAACAACCGTATTGCGCTGTATGCATAGAGTCGTGATACAGACGGAACACAGGATCCACCAGATGCGCTTTCACTGAACAACAAACGCCTCCACATCATTCCCAAATGCGTGCTGCAGCCGATGTTGCAGTGTCGGAGACAATGGCGGCGGTGTTCGTGCCATGCAGAGCCTCGCATATTGGCCCACATCTCCCGGTCGTATGTCGGACCCAAGCCATGAGGTCAGTACCGCCTTCCAGCATCCTTGGGACACCGAACATGTCCAGAAAATGTGCTCGAGTGTCTCTTTGTGACCGCCACAGACAAAGAGCCTCCTCCAGCTGTTATTGGATATTCTACCGGGGGAAAATATATTGAGCTGTTGGAAGACCAGACGATAAATGACCCACACTTGGTACTCCGTTATCGCATTCTGATGACCCCATAGCTGTTTCGGGATTTGGTAAAGAACCGCAGAGTGCCAATCCTCCCGGTCCGCGCATGTTTGTAACTTCTAGAGTCGACCTGTTAACGCCGTGCCAAGCCTTACTTTGGCCTTGCAATACGGCAGGCGTTTAATGTGCTTCAGGACGCGTCGATTCGCTATGTTCGCTGGTGCATCCCACAGATAGCAGTGAATTAATCGATGTGCCTCGATGATATGGCCGTGAGCCCGTTGAGCGCGCTGGAGGGCATCTTTATCGTGCCCATACGCCGGTGGAGTTGATTTGAGTCGTCAACTGGCCAATGAATCCCGTTGCACTCCTGCTGCAGCACAATTTCCCTTGATGGAGTACCCGGCTCGGTATCTCCTATGCCTAGTACAGCACCTGGTTCAAGCAGTCCCAGATGTAAGATAGCCGTACATCGGGGGTGGGGGGGCCTAAATCGATAGTGGGGAGAACCTGTACATTTTGTCCTGTAGCCAACGGAGGACTCCCCAATAGAATCGCTAACGCCCGACGCCCGACGCCCTTCTTTGCGGTCTGTGTGGTGTCTGTCCGCCCCATCAACCAAGGGGACATGACATACGTATGTTGTCGGACCGGTTCGCTCAATGGCAGGGTCTTCCAGTGAGCACGGCCGGAGGCGATCGTACTTCGTGCACGTCATCTGATGACCGGTGTCATTGCCTGTAGAGGTCTGAGATCCGTGGCGTATTTGGGGGTCTCCGTCCTCAGAGCTGCCCCAGTATGAGTTCAATGTGGACTACGACGTGGCTATGTTGGGGATGGCAATCGTGCGCTTTTTAAAGGCCAAAAATAGAGCTTTGTGTTAGGCTGTACTGTTTGTTGTGTTCCGAGCAGCGAGCGATATGCTGCACATCCAACGAATCCTGACCGAGGCAGGCGTCGCAGGACACACATGAATAACAGCGCCAGCATCTTCCGGGTCAGGATTGCCTTTGTACCTGCCATTAAAGAAGAGCAAAGTGGGGCTGGCCTCCGCGAGAGGAAAGAGACTCGTCACGTCGATTGAAACACCGTTCCTAACACCTCAGCGCCTTTAGGTAAATTAAAGACTTCAGTATATATCAACCATTAGCACTCTGTCCACAGAGCTATTTCAACTAACGGAACTTCACAGCTTCCCAGACACACGTCCACCAAACGACCTGATGAAGTGCCTCGAATCTCCTGTTTCGCATAACACTTGCGCCTCGTTTCATCAAGCATATTCCAACGACTTCGTCCGACATTAAGTCGCAAAATGCCTGGTAAACGACGTGACATGCCGCACATATATCGTGGTTAGACGTACTCTCCATGTAATGTCACGTAGGGCCATATGGCCCTACCTGACATGAAGCGGAAGCAGCGACTTCGCTTGTAAAGTGAGGTTGCCCAGAGAGTCGTCTCTGTATCGACACCGTCGAGTGTAATGTTTTGTAATCAAGGTATATTACGGTATGATGACGATCGACAATATACGCGCTTAAGTTGTGCTACAAGGCTTGCTCAGCAAATTTAATAGGGTAAGCGTGGGTTTGAAATGTTCCAAGCCAAATGTTGTTGCTCGTGGTGAGTGAGTGACAAGGTGAGGTGTTCTTAGGTACGCGTACGACCTGCTACATCCTGTCACCCGGCAACAAATTTACCGTGGCGACCGCTACGTTATTAACTAGGTACCACTAGGTGTCGCATATAGCAGAGTGCCTGCGCGCAGCCTCCTGTCTCGAGATGATCAGGCTCCTCGTTGTGCGTACGGGGCCCTGTATGACGCATTGGTCGGTCTGAGAGGTCTCCGACCAATGATTGACATCAGAACTAAGGAATGTAATAGCTTCATGGACCAGACTTGGGGCACAAGTAGCGTGCGCTTGAACCGAATCTCCTGTGTTCATACCGATATTCGCCAGTCAATCCGCCATTTTGTTGTAGGTGCGATAATGATGTCCTCAGCTGGAGACATCAATATCGTTTGCTATGGCGATTGCCTCTGTGCATTACCGCACCAAGTGCTGCTTGCGTGGACGGTGTTGTAACGAGGTAGCCCGTTACACGAAACTGTCATCAAGAATAAAATGGTAATAAAGAGTATTACGTTGAATATTCTTTTAACAATATCACGAAGCACAGTGATCTTGTTGGGACGACCGAAGGGTCTACTCATTGGTTGATATTGTGACTATATCAACCCACCAATCGCTGCGAGACGCGTGCAATGGGTGGTGAGTAGACGTGATAATACATTTAGTTATAAATGTATAATTAAGTCGAGACAAACAGAGAAACAAGAGTTGTAGGACTTAATCGCATTCGATAACAGTTTTACTTTTTCCTACAACTAGAGTCTTTAACTTAGTCGCTTACGTTTCTCCGTATTAGTGTAATACATAGCAGGGTACTAACCTTCACTGTTGTCAGTGAAAGTTAATTCCGTACTGCCAGACCAGTACGTGATTGTCGGTGCCCCGTTACAGATGTCGTGTTCGGAGTTGCGAAAACACAATTGCACTGTCTCCAATGACATGCAGGGGTGAGCAGTCAATTGTTTTTGCTTGCCGAAGACCGTGTACGAGCCCTCCCCGTACTCAGCGATATTTTTAGTGGTCTCGCATGGCCATATGACTTGTTCATATCCACAAAACGCATGCGGCGTGCTTCAAAACGTGAAGTCGGAAAATAACAGATCCAGCCCCGCCTGGACCTGAATTTCCGCGGGATCTTACATTGAAAAAGAGGAGGTATAGCACTCTGGTGCACCGTTCTATAGGCCGTACTTGTAACGAAGGATGCTCGTCGTAATAGAGGAGGGTATAAGTCGAGGCCGACAGTGTATGCGCAAAGAGTTGCCCGTCATTCCTCATGTAGGGCTGGTAGGTAGACCAAGAAAACCTTCGAACCGACCGGCAAAAGATAGTCTTGGCACTAGCCGTGTGCACCTCCCGTGATATAGACGAGTCTTCCACGCGGAGGAGGCGCTTAAACAGATGGCATGAAGTGTCGTTGGTACGACAAAACGCCACATCTATCGAGCTGCCGGGAAGACCGTAGGCTGAGCTTTCGATAAATCAGCGCCTGTGTCCAGAAATTGCAGAATAACATCTCAGGCGTAAGGCAAAATCCCCGGGACGTCCGTCCCAAACACCCAGACATGCAAGTCAGTCTCCGGGAAAGTACCAAGCCATCTCCACCGATCAAGTAGAACCCCTCAGTGTCGACGCGCACTAGAGCATTTCCAAAAGATATGGCTTGCTAGAGCTGGACGAGCATCCGTGCAATCAGGAACGGGGCACGACCGATCTTGCTTCGCTCAATCACATAGCGGAAAACGTTTATTCTTCAGTCGATATAGCGTCTGAGATTTGGTCGGAAAAGACGCACGAATTTGTCTGATATCTCTCCATGTAATCAATGGTGTACCTTCCGATATCACGTGAAAGTCCATATTTGCAGCTTTCAGCAAGAAGTCTAGCTCCTTCGGTACCGCGCCGCCGGTAGATAATCTGTTTGAGTTCCCTTCGTCGTGGCCATCTCCTTCGACGTCCAGCCCACAGGTGTACAACGCGCGTGAGCACCGAATGCGCGCTTTAGTGTACCGGGGTTTCACTGGCTGAGGACGCGGCTATATCGCACGCGGCCATCGACGAGACTGGATGACTTCACATGTCATGCCTGTATCAAAATGATAGAGGGATGCACCTTCACTAGTGAGAAGCGGGTCATGCAGTTGGTGAGCCTTCGTTGAGTACGAAATTAAAGACCCAGGTTCCAGCGTCGTATATACCAGAGACGGGAAACTGTAGAGAAGAGCGAGGCAGAAGGACCTAAAATGGCGTCGATTCGTCATAGACTAGGTCGCCATGTCACGCGTGGGAGAGCACAAGAAAATGACAGTCTGCAAAGTCGTCCAAGACATTGCCTCTCGAAGGTAAGTCAAACCCATGGCAAAGTCGGCCCTGTTCAATGTGTAAGCTGTACCTTGTCGATCTCGCATTTACGTCATATTTTTAAGTGTGGCGTGGACAAGCCATCGGTGATCAAATATCCCTGACGACGCTACTTCAGCACGCATTCCGACGCGCAGTCGATCATCAAGCACCCGCCGAACATGAACGGTGACACTACCGTTGTCATTATAGACGACTGCCGCTCTCGATGTAAAGGAGAAGGGACGTCTGTAGACTTCCCTGATCGCGCCCTGGCGAGCATGCCGAGCCGCAGAGATCCCAGCAATGTCGAAACCAGTTTGCGGTGGAGTCGATCGATATCGAGGATACTTGTCTTCCGTCTAACAATGCATAATGTAAGCCGGAACCGACCCGATCGGTCCCCACAAGTAACCACCAAGTAGTAAGTTTCTCGCAGAATGAGTAGATTTCAACGTTCAATTGCTGTAGCTGCCATAGTCATCAATTCTGTCCGAATACAAGGCACTGCTAGACCCCCTTGTTGGATTATTAAGGAAGCTATCTCGGAAGGAAACCACGGCGGGAACCACGTGCCATCACGGACGCCCCATACAAAGTCCAGAATCATGCTGTGCAGCTTGGAAACCACGGCGTGGGGAGGCCAACAATGCCGTGCTAAGAACGTGATTTTGGGAACAGCGATAGAACTGGCGAGATGGTCCCGTTGTTCCAGCGTGTGAGTCTTCTCTCGTGCTACGACAAGTTGGCTCCAGAGAGCCGGATGCACTTGTTCCAGTGATCGGTCAGTGAATTCTGTTGTCCCATCAGAACAACAAGATACCTTCGAGCGTCGCCAGGGGCCTGAATAGTGAGGCCACATCTGCTTACAGGTTGCGCTGATCCGCGAGGGTCCAGATCGATGACCATTGATTTCTACCGATTTATCCGAAGACCACAAACGTGAGCGCGATTATCGAGAATTTCGGAACCGGCATCATCGCAGACCAAACGCGATGGTAGACACCATTTTAATTGGCATATCCCGAAACATTGAGCTCAGTTGTCCGCCCGCCAGATGTAATAGGTAGACCCCGAATGTCCTCCCGCGCTTGAAGCATTCGATAGACACTATAAACACCGAATAAAGAGAAGTGGCGCAAGGGAACATCCTTGCCGTATTCGACAAGTAACGTCACGTCGATGAGAGTGATATCAATAGACGATAAAGCGACACGTCGTGTTGCGGTGTAATGATGTCACGACTGAGACGAAAAAATCCAAGTCATTTCAGCGCGGGAAGTACATTTAGACGTTGCAACGTGTCGTACGTCTTTGCCAAATAAAGAAGCATAATATTGGCTCTATGAAGATAGATTTCTCCATTCCCAGCTTTGCGTACTGCCGCAAAAATGGCAAAAGCTGTGTGAGTTGACCGCTTCGGTACAAAACCAAGTTGAGCCAGCAGGACAAGACGCTACATCAACGGTCGCTCCAAGGAAGAAAGAATTATGGAAAATAGATTGTTAGTCGCTGTTGAAAAGAGCGGTCGTGCGATGATCACGCGGCAAGGCGGAGGCCGAAGATTTCTTCCAACACTGAAGATTCGCCTCACCAAACGACGCTGAGAACACGCGGAATATGATCCATCTGGTGAAAAAGCAGCGAGAACAAGACCAAACGCGTCTCCGTAATCTTGGTAAAATGTGTTGTTGATTTCATCCGTCCAATGGCTATACCACGTTATAGCCTCTTCAAAGCTGCTCTCGCATCATCAGGAGAAATGTTCGATGTCACAGTGGAGTCATCAACCTGGTCCGGAGCGGTGTACCGGGAAGGAGCGCAGCGGTAGCTTCGGGACAGGCAAAAAAATGAGTTATAATACGATTCCAGCCGTCGGCCATTTCATCAGCCAATTCCTGGGAACGATGCGGCCTGGATGTTGATTTTCCTCCCAGAGACACGATGGTGTTGTTCTAGAACTTAGTCGAAACTCGGGTGTAAAATCGGCGGGACTTATATTTAGGCGTGTACGTGTGCTGACCGAGAAGGCGTTCTTTCTCGGACCGTTGCCATAAGTGGCGACACCTTGCCACATTTCGCCAAAGTTCTGCTAGAGTATCGAGCGTGCTAGGCCGGTCGCAACTTTCATGATGGTCCGAAGGTGATGTATCAGGGGTACGCGCCACTATCAAATCAGCACCCGATCGAACATAGAGACCACTAAGTCGCTGCCGACAGCATTCTGTCAGACCTTAACGCGTCCTTTTGGTAGTCGCCAAAAGAACTTTACGAAGCCTTATCTTCCAGTCGTTCCACCAGTCGGCCAAGCTCCGGGCTGCAATATAGTCCGACGTCGGAACTAAAATAATCGTGTCAGCTTTAAGCTGGGGTAGCGCAACGGCCGCAATGATAGCTTTGTCCGCGGAAGCTTGTGCACAACGCGAAACAGGATACACGCGCTTCAGCGTTCGGACACGGACCACTTGACTTGGCACGCCATCCTGATCCTGATGCTATTGTGGTCGGCAGCACGACCAGGTAACAACATAGCAACGTCTTGAATCCAATCAGCATACCGAGAACTTACATACCACCTATTCAGTCGTGAACTTGACACACTACCGCCCTGCAGCGTGTAGAAATAAGTGTGAGCCGCCGCATAAAATGCCGGTACAGCTCTCTCTTCACCGGTGATCGCCATGTCATCATCACGAACATCACTGAGCTGCGCTCGACCGAGAAGCCGGCACAACGACAAAGAATCGTGACGTCCAGGATGCGATATATAGGAACGGTTTATTTTGGCTCAAAAGTACAGATAAAAATCCCCACCAACAAACTTGTGTCATTCGTATTCCTGTAGAGGAAGTAGAAGGCTCTCGAACATCGACTCCCGTTCAGTATTGACACTTGGTGCATAAAAGTTGACAACGAGAACTCTTTCGCTCAGGAGGGTGATCTGAACAGCCATCCTGTGAGGCGTCCAATTCGCCTCAGACCACGGAAAAATTTCCGTGACCGATCAATAGGGGTTCAGCAACATTGTCACTTCGTCTCTATAGTGCTCGGACTCATTACACAACGAGCGTCAACGCTTGTGCACGGAACCTCAGAAGGAGTCGTATCTATTTTCCATAGCAATAGCCTCACCAATTGTGACTCGCGTTCCCTGTAGAACACCATATCGAAGGGTCCCCTGGATTCGCTCTGCCGAAAGTGACTAAACCAATATGAGCAGGGTTCCGGATGCTTTATGAATCTCGCATCATTCTGCGACTGGAGACCGATGCTGTTGTTGCGCGGCTGACGAGACTCCATCGACAGAAGTGTACGATGAACCTGGGGTCATGGTCCGTGGTGTTGCACCCCCTAGATCATCCGAGACGCCCTCATCACACAGCGTTTAGCGCTTGACCTTATCGCTCGCGATGGTCGGCCGCTGGCTGCCAGTTGGCAGGTTTGCAGAGAATTCTGACGGCCGCCGCTCGCACCTCTTTGGAGAAGTCTTATATCACAGCCTTGATTTGCGGCATGCCCACGTCAGTCTCCATCTCTATGGGTGCTAGCTTTAGTAGCAAAACGCATAGAACATTGAGGACTCCCCATTGATTTAAGTCAGCAAGCGGTTCAGCGACAGTCGCGAACAACAAATCAGGCTGTAGTTTGTTAAATCGTCTCCACCGTTTAATATTGTCCGTTGGTCGACATCGTCTTTGACCGGTTTGCCCATCTGCCGTGGCGGCCCAACCCGTAAACGGATGGCAAGTGTTTCCATAGCTTGTGTAGTGTCGAGCCGGATCACAGCCATTTGAAATTCACTGTTGATGGCATGTCCAAGGTAAAGAAGGGTTTCACCCGTCGTTCAGGCGAGATAAACAATGAGATAAGGGAGACCAGACACGAGTCTCGCCATATCCAAGACACACGCGTGTATCCACGCCATTTGTCTCCATGGTCCCACTGACATGGCAATTTGCAGTGGTACAACTGCTTTGTGCTGGCTGATCCGTTTGCAAATCGCAGCCGTATTTACTGGAATTTGTTTCGTACTATTTGGTACATCAGCTGCCGCTACCGCAGAAGATGTGGTGTGCAGCATTCTGCGCACTCTAGCTGCGCGTAAAGTCTGGTCGTGGGGATTAAGAGTGCGAACGTGTGCCATCAGGAACCGGACCGCTACCGCCGAACGAGATTGCCTATGCGAGCGTTAGGAAGTTTAGGCGATTTAGAAGCTCCCGTTTCGGGGTCTCTGAGTACTCCAGACAAGGCCTCGGGCTCTTCCTCTATCTCCTTGGCCAGGTCCGCAAAATGAGTACACTAGCGGCGCATGGAGGCGGAGTCAAAGCTCCTTCATCCTGATAATGTAGGCACATGGTGGACCCAAACGCAACCGTGCTCTCCGCCATCGAAACATCGAGATCCTGTGACTGTTGCCCGTCCGACTCCTTTAAGAACGTCGGTGAAAGCTTCGACGGTCCCAATGATTATGCGCCGCGAACGGCACCGTGCGAGGTGGTGGTTCTGAAGGCCCACCTGTGATACCCCGTTTGCGGCGAGTGCAGTAGGCCAGCAAGCGTTAGATCATGTACCGACTCCACTCTCTGCTTATTTCCGCCAGCGCAGCAGACAACCCGTGGGACGATGCATCCTCTCGCAGGGCCTCGTTTTCGGTCACGCGCTACTTTTTCGGAGTAATCTATGCCAACCGGCGGGTAAGAGTATCAGTGTTTTCGCTATGGTCGTTGCATCCAGGTTCGCTCGGTTCGCCACATCACCTGCGGTACGGTATTCGTACTTTAACCACAGCATCTCTTCACTTTCCTTGTCGAGCGAAGAAGGGTCCCTATTACCCTGGGTCTCACTAAAAATACCTTCTCTGAGTGCCGGAGCATGATCCTCGAAGTAGTACAATTTCTTGTTGTCTGCCTCGCGCTGCTTCTCTGTGGCTGCGCAAGTAAGTTCATCGGCCTCTTTTTGTGCGGCCGCTACCTGTTATCGGGCCAATCTAAGTGCTGTCTTCTTCAATGCCTTAGTAATAAGATACGAGTTGCCACCCCCGGGGCAGGAATTAAAACTGCGGCAGCAACCTCATGATATCCACGCAGTAATTCGTACAGTTTACGAATCGAATGTGCGCGCTGATTGGTCATCTTGATGGGAGCAGAAGGCGGTGGCGCAGACTGGGCCGTTTTTGAAATTCCATCGAGACGACCCGTGGACTAAGGAGGGATTGGTGGGTTCTTGGCTCCTGTGCCAATAGTCCTATCGTAGAGATGGTCTGGGCAGTATCCGTCGACTTCGAAGGGGGCGACTTTCTTGAGCCTTCAACTTTGGTAGACTGCGAATGCTTGGATGGTTTCACAGCAGGCTCCGTCGCTGCGCTAGACGGAGAAACCAAGGAACGCACATCTCCATTTTTCTTAGTCGCGCCAGGACCAAACCACTCGTTCGTCCACGAACCACCGACGCTAGGAGCGCCGCCACGAGCTGCCTGGACTCCCGCGAGAGAAGATGCGGTGGTATCGCCCAATTGAGCAGTACGAGGAGGTGCCTGCGAGATCCTACTCAGCAGAGGAGCCTTTTCACCATCCGCTTTCAACTTCTTTGCGGTCGCCACCAAAGTGTACGCCAGTCCAGAGACACGCTGCAGACGATTGGCAACGTCCAATTGGTTAAAAGTCAACCCACTGACTTGAGGCGGAGCGATGGGCACACCGGTGACCTCTCGGTGATGCTGAACACGAAAAGGTCCTTTGCTCCCGCCTCACTTGGAAATTGAGTGAAAAGGCAAGTAGCAGGTGAAACAGGAAACGCGCTGAAAGCGCCGATAATTGCGGAGGAAGATCTCGGTGTTTGATGTTGCGATGTGCGTACCAGCTTGAGTTGTTTGGGACATGATACCGTATCGGAAATCGCCACGAAGAAATTCCAATAATAAACCTCCGAACCGTGGGAGCATCCACGAGTCACGGATGTCACCGCACAGGAAACAATGGACTCCAAAATGGCTTGAATTAAGTTGACCGCCACTCCATTGACTAAAACCCGGACTTGATAGGGCATTTGGTGTCGCCGGGTGACGTAGCTGGTAGCAATGGAGCGGTGATGTCGTCGCGCTCTATGGTAGCCGGACACACCATCTGAAGGCGCTTACGGCGAAACAGAATCGGCTTGGCATAACATCTCGCAGCAGCTGCTTGATCCGGCACAATGAAAGTCAGATGCCTCGTGTCGGCCTCGTAACTCGTCCGCTTGGTACCCTTGACCAGTTCCCGACTCATGACACCGGTTTCCTTCACCCCTCTTTTCGTTTTAAAGGTAGAGATGCCAAGTCTATTTCTCGATGTACTGAGGCATACGCACGTACGGAGGAACAATCGCAATAACCCTGACTTCAAGATACTATTTGAAAAAAACAAGCATCACTACCCGTGGAGCCCGCGGGTGCGTGCATACTAGAAACATAGGTGGAGACGAAATCATGACGCAACCCATCATCCATGCCGCAAAACTTCCTCCTCGAGCAAAATCATCTGCCGCAGATCATCGTCCGCCTTCCTTATCCAATCCCTGGTGGCAGTTCGTAGCGAGTCCGCCTTGTGGTTCAGAGTAGCTTCTTCACTCGCAGCGCCTGATGAGGGATGTCCAGACGGCCCGGCACGACCCTCCGGACTGATGTTGGTATCCGTGTGGTACAATGAGTCAAGCCTAGCGTCAGGCAGTACAGGAGGGTGACAGGGGATACAGTTGCCGGGGCCCGTTTCGGACAAGTCCTCCGAAAGAGGCCGTCTGAAATCGGCAAACCCAACCCGGCGAAAATCGTTGATTGCCCTTTGGCTAAAACCATTGAATTACGGGCGGCGAGACTCGACAAGTCCCGGTTGGCGATACTAGACGAGTATCGTTTGCCGAAACTCGACCAGTCGGCTTCAATCGCAGCGATCCGATTGGGAGATATCGCCAAGATTCGGGTTATCGCTTAGTCCGCCGACCGCAGCCGCGTACGAAATATTCTGAGCTCACTTTCATAGTAAGACGTCTGGACCGGAGCTCTCGAATCCGTATTCACTAACTTCGGGGCACCTGGGTGGAGCGGCCCCACCCACGCCTTCAAGCCCCGCCCCCGCGTTTCTACGCGTCACGGGGGTCACCCGGTACGGGCATGCTACCCCTCTTGGCGGAGGATCAGCAGCTCTGGGCATGATGCTGAAGGCGACAGTGTGGGTAAGTTGTAGGCACCCTTGCTTCTGCCACGATGTATGACCTGCGCACTAAGTTGCAAATCTGCAAGTGTCCGGCTACAGATGTAACGTGGCAGGATAATCCTGCTAGAGTCTAATCCGTCGAGTCTTAGATATTCGAACGTAGAATGTCGCGCCAGGTGGGGGAGCGATCTCATTGTTGCGACATCGTTGTCAGCGGACCGCAAGGGTATGGTACAACTCAGTGGTTTGAGTTCAGTGTCAGACCACAGATCGGCTGCACGCTTTGACATATAAAATAACGACAAGGTGCGATAGCCTTCAAAGACCACCTGTAGTACCGCACGCACGAAATGCTCCATCATTAGCCTGTCGGTCTTCAGTTTGTGCGTAAGCCGCACTGAGATTGCGTAGAAAAGAACACCGAGTAAGCGTCTGGTCCAGATAATCCCTAGCCGGTACGTCCGCTTGAAGCGTCCCTTTGATCTAGTGATAGGTCAACTTAACAGCATATTGCAGACGTGGAGAAATGCACACTAAATAAGGGGTTACCCAGAAAATTCAAGGCAGCGCTTCACATAGGCCGTCGAAGCGTCTTGTTCATCCTTTCTCATCGCACGCAGCGAAGAGCCGTTGTAAAGCCAATATTTTTTCGCGAAGAAGAGTAACAACCGCTGCTCGCCAGGTGCCCCAACGACTGCTGCGACATCTTGTGCAGCACTGGCCTCCCACAGCCGTGCTGCCCTCGATGGTTACTAGACCGCTCAAAGTTGATCATTTGTGGCACCGGCTTGAGATTGAGCAGTGTCATCTGATTCACCATGAGTATCATCCGTAGACCGGGTAATGACCGTATTGACCAAGTACACCACTCCGGATCATGCTGGGTCGCCCCCAGATCTAAAGATCGCGAGGCAGCTGCGTCCAGCAAAGAGGGAGAGTCGTCAGGGGGACCCTGTTGGCGATAGGGTGGCCTGCTCGCGCAAAGAAGTCGCCACCACGGGATTTTCCGAGTTGGTTACGTAGTTAACGACAAAGAAGGCTGCGTCAAAAGTCGCTGAAGGCGTTTCACGGCAATTTAAAAAAGTAAAAAGGTAGCGATGCCTACGCCGGGATGAGTTTGGTTTTAGTTCTGTCTGCCTAAGCCAAACAAAGATCTCAAACGCCAGCAAAAACCTAAATCGACGCACCGCAGATCTTTCTTCGTGTACTGTGAATGGAAGAAGGACCAGTACGGTGATCAAGATAGAAGCATTGCTCTGAGCCTACCGAAATGCTAAATACATCCACAACGCGACGTATCGGTCGTCCATCTCTATAAGCTGAACAATTGCGCATTTTACCTGTTGAGATTCAACAGCCACGGCGATCGATACTTGGCCAATCCCGCATGCCGCTTGCGGTTTGTACAATACACCCTGGTAGAATTTATGCCGACTGCGTTCCGTTGAGATTGCATGCTCCTCTAAAAATCGCTTGTGAAGATATCAAAGATCTACTTCCGCCTACTGTAGCATATGGAAGAGCGCCGCCGTAAAGGATGTGCCGGGGGGCGTGATGACTTTATCGATATATCCATAGATAGATGCTTGTCGCGACACGAGTAGCCATCGCGAGCCGACGACGCACGTTTAAAATCACGACATCCCGGTTGGCTTCGGTGAGTGCTCCTGTTCCCACTTGGCGGACGACAGAACGTATTATTTATCCGCGAGGCAACACCTGTCTACATTCATATTCGTGTAGAGATACTGCCGTAATCTACAATATGTCCTTGCTGTTTTTCGGCTACACAGTTAGCCTTGATATCGAACCGAAAGTAGCTACGATATCCAGGACGCTTAAAAGACTGTTTGTTTTACATCACACATTGAAATTATCAACAAACGCGAACAACATGTGCTTTTTCTCTTTCGTTCCGGGAATCGCGAACGCCTGTAGCTCGCGATCCTCTATGATCGATAATGATAGAACCTTCGCCCCTGGGATGATAAACAATGACGCCTGATGGTTGCCCAATCCAATCCAGGTAGTGATCGCCAACGGCTGAGAGAGGTAGCCAATGACAAAAACGTTAGCCGTTTTCAATACATGCTATACCTTGTTGAGGCAATGTCTTGGACGACTTTGCAGACTGACATTTTCTTGTGCTCTCCCACGCGTGACATGGCGACCTAGTCTATGACGAATCGACGCCATTTTAGGTCCTTCTGCCTCGCTCTTCTCTACAGTTTCCCGTCTCTGGTATATACGACGCTGGAACCTGGGTCTTTAATTTCGTACTCAACGAAGGCTCACCAACTGCATGACCCGCTTCTCACTAGTGAAGGTGCATCCCGCTATCATTTTGATACAGGCATGACATGTGAAGTCATCCAGTCTCGTCGATGGCCGCGTGCGATATAGCCGCGTCCTCAGCCAGTGAAACCCCGGTACACTAAAGCGCGCATTCGGTGCTCACGCGCGTTGTACACCTGTGGGCTGGACGTCGAAGAAGATGGCCACGACGAAGGGAACTCAAACAGATTATCTACCGGCGGCGTGGTACCGAAGGAGCTAGACTTCTTGCTGAAAGCTGCAAATATGGACTTTCACGTGATATCGGAAGGTACACCATTGATTACATGGAGAGATATCAGACAAATTCGTGCGTCTTTTCCGACCAAATCTCAGACGCTATATCGACTGAAGAATAAACGTTTTCCGCTATGTGATTGAGCGAAGCAAGATCGGTCGTGCCCCGTTCCTGATTGCACGGATGCTCGTCCAGCTCTAGCAAGCCATATCTTTTGGAAATGCTCTAGTGCGCGTCGACACTGAGGGGTTCTACTTGATCGGTGGAGATGGCTTGGTACTTTCCCGGAGACTGACTTGCATGTCTGGGTGTTTGGGACGGACGTCCCGGGGATTTTGCCTTACGCCTGAGATGTTATTCTGCAATTTCTGGACACAGGCGCTGATTTATCGAAAGCTCAGCCTACGGTCTTCCCGGCAGCTCGATAGATGTGGCGTTTTGTCGTACCAACGACACTTCATGCCATCTGTTTAAGCGCCTCCTCCGCGTGGAAGACTCGTCTATATCACGGGAGGTGCACACGGCTAGTGCCAAGACTATCTTTTGCCGGTCGGTTCGAAGGTTTTCTTGGTCTACCTACCAGCCCTACATGAGGAATGACGGGCAACTCTTTGCGCATACACTGTCGGCCTCGACTTATACCCTCCTCTATTACGACGAGCATCCTTCGTTACAAGTACGGCCTATAGAACGGTGCACCAGAGTGCTATACCTCCTCTTTTTCAATGTAAGATCCCGCGGAAATTCAGGTCCAGGCGGGGCTGGATCTGTTATTTTCCGACTTCACGTTTTGAAGCACGCCGCATGCGTTTTGTGGATATGAACAAGTCATATGGCCATGCGAGACCACTAAAAAATATCGCTGAGTACGGGGAGGGCTCGTACACGGTCTTCGGCAAGCAAAAACAATTGACTGCTCACCCCTGCATGTCATTGGAGACAGTGCAATTGTGTTTTCGCAACTCCGAACACGGCATCTGTAACGGGGCACCGACAATTACGTACTGGTCTGGCAGTACGGAATTAACTTTCACTGACAACAGTGAAGGTTAGTACCCTGCTATGTATTACACTAATACGGAGAAACGTAAGCGACTAAGTTAAAGACTCTAGTTGTAGGAAAAAGTAAAACTGTTATCGAATGCGATTAAGTCCTACAACTCTTGTTTCTCTGTTTGTCTCGACTTAA
Organism: Hyaloperonospora brassicae; assembly: GCA_947650285.1. Classification (NCBI taxonomy): domain Eukaryota; phylum Oomycota; class Peronosporomycetes; order Peronosporales; family Peronosporaceae; genus Hyaloperonospora; species Hyaloperonospora brassicae. The sequence continues at coordinate 928 of CANTFL010000447.1, read as the reverse complement.
TTATACATTTATAACTAAATGTATTATCACGTCTACTCACCACCCATTGCACGCGTCTCGCAGCGATTGGTGGGTTGATATAGTCACAATATCAACCAATGAGTAGACCCTTCGGTCGTCCCAACAAGATCACTGTGCTTCGTGATATTGTTAAAAGAATATTCAACGTAATACTCTTTATTACCATTTTATTCTTGATGACAGTTTCGTGTAACGGGCTACCTCGTTACAACACCGTCCACGCAAGCAGCACTTGGTGCGGTAATGCACAGAGGCAATCGCCATAGCAAACGATATTGATGTCTCCAGCTGAGGACATCATTATCGCACCTACAACAAAATGGCGGATTGACTGGCGAATATCGGTATGAACACAGGAGATTCGGTTCAAGCGCACGCTACTTGTGCCCCAAGTCTGGTCCATGAAGCTATTACATTCCTTAGTTCTGATGTCAATCATTGGTCGGAGACCTCTCAGACCGACCAATGCGTCATACAGGGCCCCGTACGCACAACGAGGAGCCTGATCATCTCGAGACAGGAGGCTGCGCGCAGGCACTCTGCTATATGCGACACCTAGTGGTACCTAGTTAATAACGTAGCGGTCGCCACGGTAAATTTGTTGCCGGGTGACAGGATGTAGCAGGTCGTACGCGTACCTAAGAACACCTCACCTTGTCACTCACTCACCACGAGCAACAACATTTGGCTTGGAACATTTCAAACCCACGCTTACCCTATTAAATTTGCTGAGCAAGCCTTGTAGCACAACTTAAGCGCGTATATTGTCGATCGTCATCATACCGTAATATACCTTGATTACAAAACATTACACTCGACGGTGTCGATACAGAGACGACTCTCTGGGCAACCTCACTTTACAAGCGAAGTCGCTGCTTCCGCTTCATGTCAGGTAGGGCCATATGGC
>CANTFL010000446.1:0-20150 GCA_947650285.1 Hyaloperonospora brassicae | reverse complement strand
ATGTTCGTGGTGTGAAGATCTCCGCATCTAGAGCGGACTCTCAACCCTAACCTTCAGCGAGATTGACATCTCATAAGGCTACTACGAAGAGCTCAAGCCAGCCCAAGCGACGGGTACAAAAGGCGAGCACAAGGCTATACAACAAGGCACGTATCGGTGTACCTTCTTCGTGAGTCGGCAAGTCTTTGCAAGTGGAAGATCGACCCTCACACAAGCGATTTTGCGAGATCTACTTCGCCACACTAGCATGTCACCACCTCACCGCCACCAGTAATTTTTCTATTCTGGCAATCATATGTGGCTTTATCAGCTAATATTATCGGTCTATATCATCTATGGAGAAATATATGTCAACGTGGGGTTCGTATTACTGACCGAAGATATAATTTTCTAGACTAGTCGAAGGTGTACTCTTCTTGCATATCACGCACGCAAACGGTTATGTCTACGCTCACGGCTGTGCCAATGTCCATATACGTCACGATTTAGTCCGCTTTATCGAATCATATACTATTGATCGCACGGAAACTATAATTGTAAATAACCCACCTCGTCGGTAAACTAAGGGAAAAAAGATCAGTTGTGTGTTCCATCCGGTCTGTTTGACACCATCGCATAACTATTATTAGCAACATGACATGTGCAGAGACCGCTAATACGATGGCGCCTAAATGTTATCGTGAAGGTAATTAAGAAGATTTCTTCTTCAACATCAGAAGACGACACGATAGTTTGATGAAGCCTAGACAAAAGTATACAACATCGCAGGTTTACGTGGCAACTCGCCGCATAATGACAATGATGGTCGTGATGTCGCTATTACCTGCATCTTCAACTCGAATGATGCACCCTATCGAATTAGAAAACATCGCCATCAGTAAAGTAGAGCGGCGGTTGTGTATAATATCCACATGCGCGAAGGCGGGATGTGTGCGGACGAACGCATCCAAACTGGTTATATTATCGTTATATGAACAGCTTGCCCCTCTAACCAAAACCTGTGGAGGAAGAACCTTGCCTCTGTAAGTCTAGGCAAATTATGGTGTTTTGGAAAATTGATGAAGTTATCGATGTGATCGAAACAAAATTGCGATGATTAAAGTTGACACGATGTAAGTACTTTTACAAAGATCATGCATATCGACCTTGACTAAAACGGGAAAACATGTTACGTGACATTATCAATCAATGCTTACTTATTACTGGTCTACTGCCACCCATTGACACTTTCTTCAAACATCACAACACATCGTGATGATCATTCACTGACCCAAGTGTATAATCGTTGTAACATATATGAAATGATATATACGCACCTGTTAGCTGCTCGACGTGCGCAAAAGGGATGCGGGTCAACGTCGCATACATGTCCATATATTAAGTAGTTGAAGTGAAGATTAATTGTTTGCGAAAATGCTAGGACATAATTGTTTTGATACCGTTTTTTCTTCTACCACTACTGTTATTAGCCTCTCCTTCATAGATCAGCCTTTCTCCAGTAGCGTACGATAGGTGATAGAGCAATGGCAACCTCAGTTGCCAGTAAGATTTGATTTGCACTGTATACAAGTACGTGACTTCCAGTTCCCGAAATTACAGATACCGCTACGTCTTGTCTGAGTCTTTCGGTAATAGTCCTGGACGAAAAATATCATCCAGGTTGATCGCTAATTTACAATAGCTCCAGAAAAGCAGATATTTTTAGGTTTGTTAAGCCCTCACCACATTGAGGCTTGGACGGGCTACACGTAGTTACGAAGCAAAAGTTTTGCGTCGGTGCCCATTTTAACCATCGTTGATACATCTGGAATTAAAAGAGTGGTACAATCTAAAGTGTTTTCGGATCAATTGTGTCGACCATATGGCCCTTTTTTATTGTTATGACGTTAGGATAGATGTCTTGCAAAAAAAAGTAGTTTGATGTCAGTCAACCAGCGCACTATAACAAATGATAATTAAACTAGATCATAATTCGAATCCTTATAGCACTCTTTTCGGCGCCAGTATCATCAGCACGTGTAAAATTTTATCGACAGTTTGGATGACATATATGACTTAGTTGTTCCATCATGCATAAACATATTGCCCTCTATTTGAAATGTAATGATTCCCCTTTGGTGTAGTTACTAAAACTTGTACAAATCGTTACAATTGCGCTAGCTATCATCTTTATTGGAACTCACGGCCGAATGGATGGATTCTTTTTTACAATTCACCTTTAATTTAACACATCAATTTCGGATTTATGGGCTGAAAACAGCAAGCTACATGTCACAAACAAAACGTTTAGACAGAAAATGAGTTGATTTACACTCTGAACCTTATTCGATAATTAATAAGAGTATCATAGATCTGTGATTCAATATTGACCATGACTTCGGCGCGAAAGCCCATTTTTAGATGTTATTGATGATCATTTAGGCAACCCCATCGATAGCGATACGGAGTGTAAATGACGTATCCACAATGAATCAACTTCGCTTGAAAAATCAGTAAAAGACGAAACATTCTGTCTCTTTTTGTTGTGGGAACCTTTAAATTTAGCAGGGGTTAGTTTGTGCCGCTAGCAAAGAATCGTATCATATATAAAATTTATTAATCACATTTTGTTTTACTTTTCGAAATTATTTTTATGATCAATATTATTCGACGATGCAAGACAACTATGGACGAAGCTTCATGTTTGAAGCCCCTCAAAATCTGAATGATAAATACTAAAGCAATCATAAAGCGTCGAACTATTTACAAGTACACCGAACACTGAAGTGATAACAAAAAACCTGCACAATGAATAAGATTGGCGAGTATTTATTCAGAGCGCGCAACGATTACGTGTCATGGGGATGTTAAGTGCATGAACCAATGGAGTTTCTGTGACAAACTAAGCTACAGATTTTCACATTGCATCCGTGTAAAAGTCAAATCAATAATTTAGCTTCATTCGACAAAAGATGAGATGACGTCCGGTAGAGTGGTGATTGCTCGTTTCGCGAGACGATCCCGACGCTCCACTGGCGCCCGGAAGACCGACTAACGGAGAAGGTACTCCGATTCTGTACTCTGTATCTTCTTGCTCACCTTGTGTACCCGTCGGTGGGTCGTGTTGCGCTCTTCTTAGTAAACTTAAGTTGAAGCTGAATTTGACCGGTTTGTGGATAGGGGTTGATCGGGTTGAAATTCCACAGCCGGTCAAACGTGGGGTGGATCGAGTGGAAATTCTTCACTTGATCGAAAGTACAATTGGGCGCTCTTCAGAGTCGCCTGTATCCAAAGGTGATGCTCGATGCGCGAGCCCTCTGACTACTTGAGCCGTCTCGCGGTATTGAATCTGAACCGTTATGTTCCCTGCGTCTGATCGCAGTTGGGGGCAGGGGATGAGAACTATTATTTTGCCTGGCCAAAAACTCTAAGGGCGAAGTTTGCAGAGACACGGGCCGCTCTCTATTTTCAACCGGAGGCCAAAGTTTCTGCCCGGGCGAAGTCGACGCGTGTCTTTCGTTGCAATTTTATTCTGTTTAATGTCAACCAACCAAATCCAAAAGCTATGACTATGCCTATCTGTTAGAATGATCAATGTTGCATATCATATTTCTGTGTAATTCACTTCTTGCATCATGTGGGCCACAGCAGATACTCCGTAGCGGATCGCTAGGTGGCGAATCGCTCCATAGTGGATAGAACGGTAGTGGATTGCCTTGTAGCGGGTCGCTCGGGTAGTAGATCGCTCGGGTAGTATATCGCAATATGTGGTCTGCAATAATTATGCTCTCGCACAATCCAGCGGTACAAAATCAGGATGGGTCGTGTAGCCAATATATTTGGTCTCTGATCGGGCATCGACCGTAAAATTGCTGTCACTTATGAGACCTCGCATGTTTATGCCTTTGAAGATCCACTCCTCCATCCTGCTTCCATACTCACCCATTATCGTTGTCGTTATCGATCACGTAATACAGGTGATGTTCACCGCTTGAGCGATCCGGTACTTGTAATTTGATGGTCCAAGCCCTTGATCGTGGATTGTGATCATTCAGTCATTGATCCTAGACTATACTCCTTTATGATCGTTAGGTAGATAAATTCACATAATTTCGACAAATATTTTCTTTTACTCTGTCGTTTACTCACATTCCTCGAGCCAATGGGTCTATCTCCGAGCGCGCTCCACCAATTAAATCGATCTCGTAATGAATGCGATTCGCACAATCTACCTTTCCATCATTCTTTCTCTGCGCTGCTCCACAATCATTCCCTGCACCGGCTAGCGACATACAGTGTCGATCGTCTGTGCACCCACAACATCCGTGGTACCCGAATCATCGGAATCTCCAGCTTCTCTGCATCTCCCACTACAACTACTTGTACTGGTAACCCGATCTTACCTTCCCCTCCGCCACCGGTATCGACTGGTTGAAGTCGTATTGTGTTACCTTCGACACAGGTGAGGCTCCGTTTCTGGTCGATCGCGAGTATATGCACTCAAAGACCGCGGCACGCTACGATCAACTGGACCTTCAGGAAGCAGTTGTGAGAAGTCACCACTCTTTGGAGATAAGATGTCAAGACCAGAAGCTGCAGATCGACCGGATTCAGGTGGAACTACGATCGTACGTCAAGAGCGCTCGCGCTTGGTGGCGCATGTAAAGGAACGTTATCTCAGCATCAGGACTAATCACCATAATTTGGTCGAGAAATCGTGTGAATATGAAACGGAGCTGGCACGACGCGCGACTTAAGATGACGTAATCCGGGAATTTAATACGGCTCTTTTGGAAGCCACATGGAACCTTCAACAAGAAGAGGATCGGCGAATTTACAAATTGGTCATTGCCCAACAGCGAGTGGAGACGTTAAATTTGCGCCTGGCTACCGCGGAACAAATATCGGGCGGCGATCTCTAAGCTACCACTGCCAATACGTCGAAGTATAAAAACGGTATAACAAGGTTAATTAGAAAGTTCGTACAGTTGAAACGGCGCTGAAAGACTTGTCGAAGTTATATTAAGGCCGCATTTGCGAACAAGAGCGGGTTGTAGCGGAGCTGCAGCGATTAAGATTGGACCTCGCGGACTGTGAAGCCAAGATGGATCGCCTTCGCAGTCAAGCATTGCATTGGAAACATAATGTCTCTCAGCCGTCCTCGATCGCTACGTAATCCGGACCCACATATCTCAACTAAATTCCGGCACTCTCCGCGCATTCCTTCGGGGGTCCCGTCCGCTGCTTCCGCTACTCCACCGACCAGAAAGCGATCCAGGCCCACAGAACCTGATCTCCCGATCAAGCTTCCCCGCGCAACGGATGTGACACGATCCGGAACGGAGTGAGTAGATACCCTCTCAGTCAAGTCAGCCAGTGGGTCCCTGCAATCCACTGGACCATGGCGATCTACAAAACGTTTCGGATCTATTGAAACATCCCGCGTATTGGCGCGATCTTCCATACCGGCGCGCCCTGACGGATCCAAAGAAACGTCAGGATCTGCACGGACTTTGTCAACCTACAGGTTTGTGGATGAAATTGATCCGCTCTCCAAGCAGGAAGAAAGCGGGCACAGAAGGTTTCGGCAATCGACCTGCCTCTCTCAGGTACAGAGCCATTCGACTCTTCCGAATAAGATACATTATCAGCTTTGTCTGGATCGCGTTCTTCGTTGCGACGCCGTAGATTGGCGAGGAGTGATCTTCCTTGTTCATGATTCAATACTGCCCAATCCTCGTGGATTTTCATAGTCCCAAGTCTGGATCGCCCCCACTATCGAGTGTATCTGAATGGCCTGCGAGGCGTCAAGTCTCGAAAATGGACATCTTTGGTGAATTGTTGAGCGACTCCGACGGATCGGTCAGCGTGACCAGTGACGCGCGAGATGCCGAGGATTACCTTCTTCCGCCAGCTAAATAAGATCGTTTGGCCCCGACCCGGGTATCCCGCGCTGAATGGTTTCCCGGATACCACGATCGGGTATTCTGGTCCGACCACCACGTACACCCGTGGTCGGCCCGTCGTGTCAGCTTGATCTGCGTGGTGGAGATGGACGTAGATACCCTATAAAAGCATCTGACGAGGACGAAAGGGTACATCTTCCCAGCACCAACAGCTCCTCGATCCAACGCTGATCTAACCGAATCCGAGTGGATTCCACAGCTGGTTACGTCGGCTAAAGTGTTAGCGCTATACCGGCAAATGCCTTGGAACCAATACCGGAGCCCAGTCAAATTGGTCTCTTGTTACGCGACTGGTTGGTTTGCAGCGTTGTCGTCAATGTATCGCGACTTCGAGACCCGGCTCCGGCGACCCACGCCATGATTCTTCCATTTAAGCAACGCGAACCAAGCCGGATCTGGCGCAGAAATTATAGCAACGCAAACAGCGGCGATCGCGATCCGGACCCCGGTGGAAACTCGTGTTGTATTCCATCTTTCAGGGATGATCGACTGGCATTGCGATATGTACTTGTTGCTGGACCCCTTCTTCGTGCATCCCCCGTCGCCGGTCGAGATGCGTCCATGGTACTCCGTATTTAGCGTCCCACAGAAGAAAATACCCAGCCTGATATCAGCGCTGACGCGTCTGGATTTAGCTTAACCCTGGAGCAACCAGCTTTGAATCCGCATTGAGGATCACCCAAGTCGTGGATCGCCCGTCTGTTCGGCAAGTTTTTTCCAAAGTAGTAGATAGCGATCCAGACATTCTTTTCACATGATCTTTCAATACATCTCCATCTTTTTCTTCTTCGTCGATTGTCACATTGATTCGTTTTATTTGATTTTATTATTTATATCCACTGCGATCGATGGTTGGTACCAAAGATCTACACACCACACCTCTCCCAATTCTACCGCTGCAACCTTCTTGCAGGCCAATTTCGATTCGACACATCGGCTATCCATCCACCGCTGTTTCGTGTGATTGCATCACTTCTAAACGATTCTTGATGACCCGATCGCGATTGAAATCTTGCAGCACGGCTCCACAATTTAAGTCGACCCCATCTACCCACGTTTGATCGCCCGTACCCTTCCATTGCACCAGATACTGGCATTGAACTCTGCCAAACGGGTCCGTCTGCCAAATCGCACATCCATTATCGTCAAATTCGAATACACTTTCATCTGATGTGCGTTCCCATCTATCCATCGGCAGCATGGCTTCTTTCAAATCCAGCCGATCCGCCTCATCAACATTTAGCTTGTCTCTCGGCGGTCCAGGAAGATCTTTACTCGCTTAAGCTTGGATATGCGTACCTGTGGGAACAATCGATAGGGATTACCTGAATCATCTAATCGAACCGCGTGCCATTCGCAAATTTCCTTACCCGGAATGGTCTGTGCCACATGTGTGCCAGCTTTTGGGCGTATCCTTTTTTCTCCCGATCCAAATCGATCTATATTTGCGATCTAACCTCAATCTCATGTGATCCTTCCTCAGTATTGTGTCGAACGGCCCGATCTTGAATCGCGATCCGTAGCCGATCGTTAACGACTTCTCTCGCTCGCTGATAATGACGGTGTATGTGGTATCGTCATCTTCGGGTTTCTCGATCCCGTCGTTTGTTGCTCACCAATGGCAAATTCGCTTCTAGCGTCGATCGTGGGTCCTTATCATGGATCAGGTAGACTAAGGTATCTCCTCGTACACGATCATGTGCCGTATTGAAGGTAAACGTCAACCTCTCGGCGTGTTTGTCCCAATACTTCTGAGACGTGTTCGTGACGTACATTTTCAGATCTCTCATCAGTGTTTGCACAATTATTTCTGCTGTCCCATACGATTAAGGTCGTTACGCCATAGTTGCACGTTGATTCTGTCCCGCGATTTGATTAAACGCTCGTAAGAAATTGTATAAATATTATGGCTCTTGATCGTGGAGGATCCCTTCACTGGCTCCAAATTTTCGCAGCACACGCTCCTCGTACCTCTCAGCGATAATTGTCCAGTTCTGGAGATACTCGCCTTGGCGATCACGTACCCTGAAAAAAGATCCACTCACAACAACAACTCAGTTTTCATAAAAAAGATCGCGCTAGAGACGAAATGTGATCCATCGCGATTGGCTGAAACGGATAAGTGGCTTAGACGTTATCCTGAGATTAGCCGGGAAGAACAGGTTTTTTCTTTCGTTCGTGCAATCAATACACTCTCACACATAACGCTAGACACTCCAGATAGAGTCATCTCCAGTGAACGTTGGACCGGATTCGTTTGCATGTTCTTCCTATCCCCTGGTGTCTGCCCTCCAGACTCGTATAGTATTGATAAAGGAAATCTTGGTGCAGTAGTTCCGGTATTATTAAACAAAGAAACTCCACGCTTAAGTCTGGATTTTCCGTTGATCGGGGGCAGAAAAAGAATAGTCCCCTCTCGTCTACCTAGTATTTGGACGCGATTTGAGCACATAGCTTCAATTTTTCAACACTCAAGATTGTTATTACCTTATATTAGGAATCCTTCAGGTTGGCGATTAGACCCTCCTCTTCCTGTGCTTGTTTAATTCTCTAAATTCTGATCCGCCGAACGATTTCTTCTTGCAGTACTTCCGGCGTCTGTCGTCTCGTAACGGCTGAACTAGTGACAGCAGCTATTTTCACGACCTGATTGACACTTTTGGGTGTCAACAACGCGTCCAACCGATTCAACGAGTTTAAATTTTGCCGGTCTTGGTCGGATAAAGCGATCGTGACATGCTCTTGCTGCAAAGAATTGCGTGCCAATCAATCAGCACTTTAATTCTAGTCCCAATTCATATACAGGACTTCATGGATCGGCCACAATCGGAGCTTTTTCACAGCCTATTGACGTAGCAACTTTGATTCGGGCGCCTTGCAATCGATTTCTCCGCGCATCTGCCGGATCAATAAATTCGAATCTCCACAAATGATGATACTCCCCCGGGTTTGATAGGATAGGATATCAAAACCTAGTAGCGGTTCACGGTACTCAGCCTCGTTCACTGTCAAGTCCTTCGCACATTCGGCTGCGGCAGTCACTATTTTCCATTCTGAAAGCTTCTATAATATTGCGCTATATGCCCCGCCTTTTCGTTTAGTCCGGGCCGATCCATCAGAACTGACCACCCACAGACTTCCACCCTCCTCCACCGTGGGTGGTGGCTTACTTTTAGTATGTTTCGGCTGTTCCTGAGCGGCTACCGCGATCAACATCTCGTCACCCTCTTCGCAAGGGGTTATCCTGGCGGCGAATGCACCAAGTGTTTCATCTTCTCCATTTTCACATTTTCAAATCTCAATCGTTCAAGTAGATAACAACGCCGCCCATCTCCCTAGCCTCCCATTCAAGTCTGAAGATTGTACCAACCAGGACAACATCGAATGACGCCTAAAAACCCTAATTTATCGTGAAACCAATAAATTGTAGACGATATACAGGATGCGCAGCAGAGCTAATACTTGCTTCTCTACCATTCCATAGTTAATTTCGTTGGGTTTTAGCGTTCGGCTCGTGAATGTTACGGGCCAGTATGTTCCATAGTGTTCTTGTAGCAAAGCTGCAGATACTTTCCATTTACCATCATAGACCACGATCACTGGAGGACGATTCGGATCGAAGTATTTAATTATCGGTGCTTAAGCGATCTTATCCTTCAACATGGCGAACAAAATCATCGCTTTTTATCATCGACTTCTGTCCGTTGAGGTCAGGTTATTATTTGTAACACAGAAAACGCTAAATTGCCCCCTGTAACATCGATACGATCTGGATCGCGGTCACCTTGATCTTTGTGATCGTACACTATCTTTTCAATCGGTATAGGTGACTCCATCTCTTTTATGCGGCTTATTTCGTGGAATTCTGCTTCGCGTAGTTCGCCGAGCACTTATGCGTATGTTGAAAAGTCTTTAATGAATCGTCTATAGTAATCCAAACTTTCCCGGAACGACTACATTGACCGCAGCGTTTGAGGAAACGGATAATTAACCAGTGACCCAACATTTTTTGGGTGGGATTACAATCCAGTGAGTGATACTTTATGACCAAAAAATTCTACCTTGCGCCGTCCCCAAAAGGTTTGTTTAGGCTGATCAACAAACTTCTCTTGTCGGGTACACGTAGCAATCCTTCCACTATTTCGTATAGAGCAGTCCACGATGTAGCTGGAATAATATGTCATCGACATACGATCTTGGACCTAGCATAAAAGGTGTCTGAATGGTGTCCGGAGCTACTCCTGTGAGCACGTCGATCCGTTTAGACGGCTCTATAGAGAAGGCGTCTGGATGAGCACCGATCTTTAAATAGCCATACAATGCATTGTCGATCAGGAGTTGGTAACTCTGCGGAGCATTCTTTGACCTAAACAGCATCCGTAGCCACTCAAACAAGCCTGATGGCGTAATGAATGCTATGATCCTTTTTGCTCGTTCCGTCATCTTCATTACCCAGAACACTTTTGCCATATCCAAAGAGCAGTACCACATCGCTTTGTCCATGTCTTGTGAGAGTTCGCTGATCAATGTCATTGGATATACCATCAGCCTTGTTAGTTGATTTACTCGTCGCTAGTCTATACACAATCGAATTTCCTCGCCATTCTTCGTCATAATTACGACGATCGGCGAAGCCCATGGTGATGGTCGAATAAACTTGGCTGATAGCAGTTCTTTGATCAAATCCGCTAGTTTTTCATGGAATTTGGGCACTGCTGGTCGTACTCTCCGTGCGATCGGGCTTGCATCTCCCTCGATCAATTTTTCATATCGCCCCCCCGTGCGGCTGGAGGTAGTGCGTTCCCTTTACCAATAAGAAGGAGCTTGTTTCTCCAGATCAGTTGTCTCAATCGATTCCGGTCTCCGGCCAGCGGTACGTCCAGATCGTCTACCTGAATATCGTCAATTGTAACTTCGGCCGTAGGCATAGCGATGTCAGGCAATATTGCCATGTGGTGATCCACGTCTTCAATGTACAATTACCCACTTTCATGACGATCGGCAGAGAGATCCGGATCTCCCGCGATTCGATCATCCTCCAAACATGGCTCTTTATCAGTCTTCACCTCTTGTGAAGGTCCGGCCTCTTCCTTAAACTGATCTCCGGCTCCGTCGTTCGTCGTTTGTTTTTGAAGTATTATAGCCACATGTAGTACGCTTGTTGATCAATGATTCACGGGTTGGTAGTCGATCACGTCACGCGATCCGTCATGCTATCGATTGGTGTCCCTATACTTGCTTGTTTCATCTCCTTCAACAGGCCCCCGGGTGCTCGAGTGCCTCCTCCCTTCTCCTCCATCGTGTTAACCACACGTGATAGTGGCTCCAAACGCGAAACGACTTCCTCTTCTCGGATCGGGCTACCCGTAGCTACATTATTTCTATCGGGCGACGTAAAATTTTTTGTGGCGTAGGGTATGGTGGGTGATCCTCACGCGGTCCAACGTATTCTTGCGGAAGTTCTCCTTCTTTTCCTATAGTCACTTTAAGTGATATAGCCTGCCACTCGTTGTACCGTAACGATCCAACCGAGACGTAGCCTCGGTATCGAGGTGCCATACTTACAGCCACAATCCAGCCTAAAGACAATCCGCGATTGAGGGTCATATCTATATCGCTGTGATTTTCATATGCAAGTACTTGATCCGACCCATTCCGGTATTCACAGTGGGTACCCATGTTAGATCGCGCCTAATCCACAGCTTGTCGTTGAAACAAGTATTACCGATCCTTATCTCCGTCGATCTACCGACCGGTAGAACTACATGCTGTTCCGGGATCACGATCCGCTGCATGGACGATTCGTACAGAGGTCTGCGTCCTGCTCGATCAATTTTCAATTAATTCGGCAATACTAGCGTCCCATCAGCTAAATTCAGACGTATACCGGCGGATACCATGGAATCCATACCTAAGATCGCTTCATGACCGACTTGATCACCCACCCACGCATCAAAATAGTACACCAGCGATCCAATTAGGGTAATCTTGATCTTTGTACGTTCTTCGATCATGTACGTGTTTTCACCTATCCGCAAACACTCCTGTTTTGACTCTTATCGATGAAACACCCTACCTTACGAGCAAATGCAGTGTGTACAATCGAGATCTCAGCTCACGAGTCAAGCAGCATTGTGGCATTTTCGTTGTTAATCTTCCCAACTACTTTAGCTTGCTTGAACGATTTTCCTGGTAAATGGAATTTACAATATACCCTTGAATCGCCCGGCGCTAAGACAAGTTCCATCTTGGTAAGCGACCTGGCGTACTCATCATGTCTTCGAACACTTGAAACGGAACGCGTGCAGATTAAAAGATCACATTAATTTTGTAGTTCATTCTGCTTGTCATCGCTTCCGTTGGCCAACTCCCTCTCCACGAATGAAAATGTCCAGAGACCAAAACGCTCGGCTCGTGCCAGATTCCAACATGGCGAGCGTCCTAATTAAGCATTTTCTCCGCTTGTTCCAGCAACATCCCTGCATGCTAGGTAGGAACATATTACTGGCGGATCATGTTATAAAACTTTTCCATCGGGCATTTTCCTTCACCGTGGATGTTATTGCATACGGAAGACACGTAGTAGCACTTGTCCGCAGGATGACCTTTACGTCCGCACTTCTGACACGACATTCGCTTGCAACAGACGCGACCGTCATGCTTCTTCGACACACAATGCTTACACACTGTTTGAGGCTTTCCGCGATCGTAAAGCCTCTTTTGATCAAATATCTCATTTTGGACGATCGGTTCGCCTGTCTTCTAAACGCGATCCACAGCTGCAGCCATGTACACATTTTGTTTATCTAAGTCAGTATCCGATCCACCAGACCCAACTTCTGATACGCTGCTCTCGCTTTCCACGTGAATAGATCTCACAGCCTTAGCCGTTTTCGATGGCATTTGTATCGCCTGTGACGTGAGACGCTGTCGAAATCTATTTGACCTCATGGAGGCGAAAGCTTCTCGAAATTCGATGCTTTCGCATTCTACTAGAGTTTCTTTAAGATCGCCTGCATCTCCAATGTGTAAAATTGTCAACATTCTCGTCAGATCTCTATCGTCTATGGGTACCAATATAATGATTCACATGTAACTTGCGAAAAGCAGACGGTCCATATCGTATCGGGATCTTTGCCCGGATCGCAGCCACATTCAGACGGTACAAGTACTCCAATGAAGTCTCGTTCAATCGCTTACGGGCTTGGTAGTAGAGTCTCCCGACCGAAATAACGTTCTTATCTCCGTCATTTGGCCATGAAGTCTTCCAGGAGTGATTTTACAAAGTCCTCGTCGAGGGACTGAGCTGGTTATACTAATCAGGCTCCGGTCCCGTAAGAAGATTGCTGAACACCAGGCACTTTTCACATCAGGCGCTTGATCACGTAAAAACGCTGACTTTACCTAACTGATCCAATTTCTGGCCAGTTCTTAATTTTTTCTCGTCCGGCAAACTCTTCCAGTTCGGCCATGGTAGACATCAGAATTCTTTAATGTTTAGAGCCGACCACCACCTGTCGCCTTTGACGTTGCTATCTACGGTAATCTCTTATTTTCTTCGTCTCGGTGCCCACGAGTATACTCATGCGATGTACCAGGACGATATCCAACCGAATCCATGTCTATATCTGGCATATCAATCTCAGGTTCGGGTGGGTGAAAGCCGATCATCCGGCGTTCATACGGGCTCGTTTTAGCTCGTATTTTTTCATTGGATAGCTCGAAATTAGGGATTTTACTTGATCTGATTCCACCATGTTCATAAATTGCGTAGCCGGTGGCTTCATTGATTTTACTTTTGCATCATTCAATTTAAGTCTCTTTCGCAATAGATCCGAGCCTCTTGGCACTAGCGACATCCGTTGGATCTCGAACAAAGTGTTAGAGTCCTCTTCTGACTCCGCTGAAGCGTAACGGGAAGTTCCAGCGTTATATTCATTGGGAGAATCGTTGATCGTTGTAAATACATGATCCATCGTAGCTCGCAGCGTGATCTGTCGATCCGTGGTGACGATCGGCGGTCTCAAGTTTTCTGTAGAGTCGCGTACGACTATATGCGGACTCAACGTCTTGAACAGCGACTATTCAACAGCAATCACTCGATCGTGGTTGCACTCTAGTAGAGTTGCGCATTGAACGTTCCAGCAGTGAACCCCGCCTACGTTAGTAGATTGAATAACCGCCGGAGCGCCTCCGACACGTTGGGAGTTGGTTTGGGTGCAGATATTGGTCCGCGTAGTGATCCGGGGAGATTTGGTTTCATAGTGTTTAGCACTGGACCGCTCGACATGAGCTTCTCCAAATTCTTCAAATGGTATTGCAGGCTAATTCGTCGAATCGCCAATCTTTAAATTTTATTTCGCGATCCACTGAATGCTAGGCTTGATCCATGTTCTCCGTCTTGACCTTGTTTCCGGCTTTCCTGTTCTTGTAGACGCTTCGATCTTGTTTCACCGCGGCCAGCTTCGTTAAGTCGTCCGAATGCCTTTCTCCTTTCTTCATCATTTCTGACATTGATCTGATATAAATGAAAATCGTTTGGGTTTTCCCTATACCTTCATTCTGTAGATCGTGCTTTGCAGCACGATCTGAGGTAGTCTCCGAAGGGACCTCAGGAGGTAGTTAGGGTTTTTCTTTTAGATCGTGCAACCGATCTTCCTCTTTATTTTTCTTGTGCTCAAACCCCCTTCCAAAATTTTGACGATCTGGAGATCCTTCATTCTCACGCGTCTGCGACGATCCCTCTTTTGCTGGCGCTTCTATAGCAAGTTCAGTCTTGATCTTTACTTCTTCTCTCAGAGACTCACGGTAATATCCTGAGTCAACAGAAGATCTGGGCACACGGACCATTGCAATATATGTTAATAACAAAAATTCTTGTGATCCCGACTTTTCACTGTCGCCCGGACGACCGACTAACGGAGAAGGTACTCCGATTCTGTACTCTGTATCTTCTTGCTCACCTTGTGTACCCGTCGGTGGGTCGTGTTGCGCTCTTCTTAGTAAACTTAAGTTGAAGCTGAATTTGACCGGTTTGTGGATAGGGTTTGATCGGGTTGAAATTCCACAGCCGGTCAAACGTGGGGTGGATCGAGTGGAAATTCTTCACTTGATCAAAAGTACAATTGGGCGCTCTTCAGAGTCGCCTGTATCCAAAGGTGATGCTTGATGCGCTAGCCTTCTGACTACTTGAGCCGTCTCGCGGTATTGAATCTGAACCGTTATGTTCCCTGCGTCTGATCGCAGTTGGGGGCAGGGGATGAGAACTATTATTTTGCCTGGCCAAAAACTCTAAGGGCGAAGTTTGCAGAGACACGGGCCGCTCTCTATTTTCAACCGGAGGCCAAAGTTTCTGCCCGGGCGAAGTCGACGCGTGTCTTTCGTTGCAATTTTATTCTGTTTAATGTCAACCAACCAAATCCAAAAGATATGACTATGCCTATCTGCTCGATGGATCAATGTTGCATATCATATTTCTGTGTAATTCACTTCTTGCATCATGTGGACCACAGCAGATACTCCGTAGCGGATCGCTAGGTGGTGGATCACTCCATAGTAGATCGCTCCATCGTGGAATGCTAGGTGGTGGATCGCTCCATAGTGAATCGCTTCAACGTGGATCGCTAGGTGGTGGATTACTCCATAGTGGATCGCTTCATCGTGGATCGCCTGGTGGTGGATCGCGGTATGTCGTGGATATCGGTATGTGATCTACACCAATTAGGTGTCTACACAATGAAGCATTACACACCCAGGGTGGATCGTGATCAATATCTTGAGGCTCTGATTGGGCATCGACCGTCTAATCGCCGTTACTTTGGATACCTCTGATGGTTGATGATCTTGGTGATCCACTCCCCCGGCTTGCTTCCATACTCACCCATTATTCGATGTCATTATCGATCACGTATTTCAGGTGATGTTCACCGCTTGAGCGATCCGGTACTTGTAAGTTGATGGTCCAAGCCCTTGATCGCGGATCGTGATCATTCAGTCATCGATCCTAGACTATACTCCTTCATGACCGTTAGGTAGATTAATCCACATAATTTCCACAGTCGTTTTCTGTCATTCAGTCGTTTACTCACATTCCTCGTGCCAATGGGCCTATCTCCGAGCGCACCCACCAATCCAATCGATCTCGTACTTAACGCGGTAGGCGCGATCCACACTTTCCATCATTATTCTTTTGCGCCTCTCCACAAAAATCAAAGCATAGAAGTAGTCCTCTATACTTTTCTTCGTTGACAATTAGATCAGGGACGAGCTCAGACGCGGCAGCCACAACCTTCCAACCTGGTAATCTCCATACGATCGCACTGCATGCTCCACACTTTCTCTTCACTCTAGCAGACCCATCGAAACTAGCCACCCGGAGATTTTCCCCCACTTGACCGTAGGTCGAGGCATACTGACGGTTTGTCGTGGTTGTTTCTTTGGCGCAATTGCGATCAACGTCTCATCCACTTCTTGTCGAGGGGTTATACTCACTGCCAGAGTACCAAGTATCTCATCTTCACCCTTCTCACATCGACGTATCTCCAGTGCCCAGTTTGGTAGCAATGCAGCCCATCGTCTTTATCTCCCATTGAGACCGGAAAATTGGAGTGACCAGACTAAGGTTAAATAACGCGTCAGCACGGTGATCTCCCGAGACACCAGCATGGTATATCATATATCTAGCATCCTCAACAATGCTAGTACCTCTTTCTCCACCATGCCATAGTTAACTCTGTTTAGCCTTAGCGTAAGGCTTAAAAGGTGACCGGCCAGTACACCCCTTCATGTTTCTGCAGCAATGCAGCCAAAACAGTTTACTTGCTGGCGTCCACCACAATCACTGACGTCCGATCCGGGTCAAAGTGTTTTAAAATGGGTGTAGTCGCTATCTTCAGTTTCAGGAAAGTGATGCGATCGTTGCTTTCTTCCAAAGACTCCTAAGTTTCGGGTCCTGGTCGCCCCCAAAACGTGGATACCGATCCTGATCGCCTCTAGCAATTGGGTGTGATTCCTGATCTCCCCCATCAATTGGGTTCAATTCCTGATCACCCCCATGGATTGGGTGCTATTGCTGATCGCCCCCAGAAATTTGTTACTGATCGCGATCGCCTGTATGGGCAATATGACAAAGTCGGTTTATCCCAGCAACCTCCAATGCTCTTGAGTCGTCATGAGTCCGTTGGATCTATTTAGAATTAGCATCTCGTAATTCGTAAAGTACGGAGGCGTAATCCAAAAAGTCCCCAATGGATCGACTGTAGTAATTAAAACTCCCCAGAAATGATTGCATCGATCGTATCAAACGAGGAAGTGGTATAATTACCAATGGTCTCAGATCCTTTGGATTCGCCTCGAATTTGGTCATAGATAATTGGTGATCCAGGTAGTCGACCTTGCGCCGTCCCCAAAAAAGCTTCCGCGAACTGATCGATAAACTTCAGCAAATAGATACGACCAGTATTCGTCCACTTTGCGGTATAGATTTCCAAGACTTGGTGGGTATCAGTATATCGTTGATGTATGAACTTCGACCAAGAAATGACGCCTTCTTGTCAAAACCCGAGTACCCGTCGGTAAACACATCGGTAAGATCTAATGATCCCGAGGTGATCGCAGTTGGACGTAGACCAATCTTTAAATACCCGTACAGCGCGTTGTCGATCAGGCGTTGATAAATCCGCGGCGCGTTTTTCAAGCCGAGCGGCATCATCAGCCATTAACGTGAGACTGATGGTATAATAAATGCAGAAACCTTTCTTGCTTGCTCCGTCGTCCCTACCACCCAAAACCCAATTGCCATATCCAAGGAACAATACCATACGGCCTTATCGATATCCTGCAGCAAGTTGCTGGCCAACAGCATGGGATACACCATCAGTCTTGTCAACTATTTCACTCGTCGATAGTTTATACAGCGTTGAATGTGTACGCTATTCTTCTTTATGATCATCACGATTGGTGATGCTCACGTAGAAGTGGACGGGCGAATTATCTGCGCCTTCAATAATGCCTTGGTCATATCGGCCAGCTTTTCGCGAAACTTAGGTGCTACCGGTCGTTTTCTTTGTGCAATAGAATTGTCATCTTTGACATTGATATCACCGACTGCTCCACGAGCCGCAGGGGGCAGGGAATTATCTTCGCCAATTATTAGATGGCAATTTGCCTATATCAACTGCCGCAACTTCTCTCAATGATTCTACAGTGGCTCGCCTGGGCCGCCCACTTCAATCTCTTCAAGAATTATATCGGCCGTAGACGTAATTACTTTTAACAGGACTGCTATGTGCTGATCGAAATCTTTGGCGTACAGCTCTCCACTCTCGTAATGGTATGTCGACATGGTAGACGGTTCTGCATTTGTCTCTTTCTACATCAATCAAAACGATGTCATCCCTATTCACCCTTCGAGCAGGCTGTTCTTATAACACACAATCTATGATCTCACTTCCATATGTATCAAAGCTGGACCGAACTTGCACAAAATCGTTGACATCTCGCTCAATGTCTTTACTGTCGTCCTTCTTCACCTCAGTGATCATCTGCTTACGCCGATCTTGCGAATGATCAATCTATATTCACCCCTGGATAGTAGAGATTGACGAAGAGGCTTTAGTTGGATGACGTACGTCCTCCTCGTGGTGCACATACCGATCTTCTCCTTCCACTGAGCTTTTGTCGGACTGATGTATGGACTGGTTTTGCCCTTCACATAACATGGCCGGGATCGCGTCTGGTCGATGGGTGAATTGTCTTTGCAACCGATAGTTTTCCAAACAATTAATCTCTCCCATCAAGATTGGCGTCACCACTCTGTCATTATCCTTCGACCTGGTTTACTAAATATTTTCGCCTAGGGTCTCGTTATTTGCATGATCCGTCACAAGTACTTTTATCGATCGCGGGTCGTTTTTCGTGGCGCGACCGCTGCTCGCAATCTTATCCTCCTCTTGTAGCACATTCTCTTCGATCACTTTCTGATTGTGTTGTAACTCACCAGCGTTGTAATCCGTCGCCTTTTCTTCTATCTCTACCCTTCGGCGCTTTAGAATCTTGATCGGCGTAGGATATGATCGCTGCTAGACCAATAATCTTTCATATGCTTCTGGTGAAACTTCTTCCCTATCGGTTGTAGCTTCTAACGCTATCGTTTGCCATTCTCATAACGTCGCGATACCACAGACACGTATCCTTGCGGTTAAGGTATCATGTAAGCTGCCATTTACAGTCCTAGCGGGGTAACCAGGGCAAAATGACCTCGCGATAAGCTAAGTTGGTAAGTTTTACGTAATTGATCCTGCCCGGCCCGTTAGGCTCAGTTGGCATCCACACCACGTCTCTTCTTGCTTAAATTTTAGCTCTTAGTGGCGCGACACCTCTCCTCACTTCTGTCGGTTTGCCGACAGAGATTATCACATCTTAAATAATTCAGATTGATCGCTTAAGTTGTCGATATATAGAGTAGCTTACGCCTCGTTAGAAAGATGCGGACCTTTTGGGTAGACATTGCGTTTCGTCCGTTAGATCCAAGCAAATTACCGCAAGAAACATAAAGTACATGCACAGTGTAGCCTCTTGACCCTATTGATCACGGGACGATATTTCGAAATTAGATACTAGTAAGACGTCCAGTGTGACCTTGATCTTCGTGCACCCAGTTGTTAGGTTTGCATTTTTACCTATACCAACACACTCTTAAGTCCGGATTTCGTCGATCATGCATCCTACCTTACGAGCAAAGGTGGTGTCGATGATTGACACGTCAGCACCGAAATTGAACATCATAGTGGCCTTCTCATTATTGATGATTTTGTCAATTGCCTTCGCCTGATTAAACCGTTTTCCAGGGGTGTTTTATTTTCAATACCCACGTGATTCCCCTGATGCGAGCTCTAGGTCCATGTTCACGACTGATCGAGTGTATTCATCAATTCGTATCACACTTGAGATCACGAATAAACAAGTTCAATCATCAAATATATTAGCGATCGGCTTGACCCGATCGAGAACCTCTTGATCCTTCACTCGTATTTCCACGAATGCATATTTGCAGAGCGTAGAACGCTTGGCTCGTACCAGATTCCATTCTGGAAAACCTCCTTGTTTAACATCTCCTCCGACTCGGACGGAAGTATTACTGCTTGCTTGGTAGGCACATACCACTTGCGCATCAGATTGTATAACTTTTCGAAAGACCACTTGACA